>BGNK01002560.1:53108-70421 GCA_003297005.1 Symbiodinium sp. clade A Y106 | reverse complement strand
CCAAAGCAGAACATACACTGCAAATCCTCCCTAAGCCCTTGTCGACTCGAAGCCTTATACCTTTTAACCGTAAACCCAAAACTCACAAGCTTAAGCTAAACCCTAAACCCCAAAACCCCACAACCACCCCACAGGGGGAAGAGGGCCCCCACACCCCACACCACAGGGGAGGGGGGGCCCCACCCTATATCCAGACCATTTACCTTTGGGGGGGCGAGGGGGACCATATACACATACATGCATGGAGCTTCAGAACTCCACCTTCTTTCTTGATGTACACAAGCAATTTCAAACAATTCAAGCAATGCATGGAGCAGCCAAAACAACCCGCAGCAGTGAATTTCACAGCAGCAACCTTGCTGCAGAACACTAGTCACTAGTAAGTGGCCGATGTTGTTGGGCCGAAGCCCACGTAAAAATTGCGAGAATGACCTTGACGATCAAACTTGACAGGAATTGGAGTAGTTTTCAAGTCGATCAGATATTTCGATCCGCGAGAGGCACCAAGCAAAACGGCACAAGTTTCGCCACCACAGCCACAACTTGAATACTGTCGTTATAGCTGTGGTCAGCCATTCCGCGTGCCAGCCCCCACTATGCATCATTCAGGATAGCCGAACTAAGTCTCAGGGTTATGAGATTCTCAGGCATGCACAGACTGTAAATCTTTGAATAATTATTTCTTCATTTAATCTTCATTTCGGTCTTCATTTCATTCTTCATTCTGGGGTTCGCTCTTCATTCAATCATCATTTTGTTCTTCATTTCCGGCTTCGTTTTTTCCATCATTCCGCGGTTCCTTCTTCATTCAATCATCATTTTCCGCTCCAGCCCNTTCTTCATTCTGGGGTTCGCTCTTCATTCAATCATCATTTTGTTCTTCATTTCCGGCTTCGTTTTTTCCATCATTCCGCGGTTCCTTCTTCATTCAATCATCATTTTCCGCTCCAGCCCCTCCAGACGAGGAAAATGAAGAATAAAATGATGATTCAAATGAAGATTAGAATGAAGAAAAAATGAAGATTTCCCTAGGAAATCTTCATTTTTTCTTCATTTTCCGCTCCAGCCCCTCCANTCCAGACGAGGAAAATGAAGAATAAAATGATGATTCAAATGAAGATTAGAATGAAGAAAAAATGAAGATTTCCCTAGGAAATCTTCATTTTTTCTTCATTTTCCGCTCCAGCCCCTCCACAAGGCCTCCGCCCAAGCCCCCTGACGAGGAAAATGAAGAATAAATGATGATTCAAATGAAGATTAAAATGAAGAAAAAATGAAGATTTCCCTGGGAAATCTTCATTTTTTCTTCATTCTCCGCTTCAGCCCCTCCAGCGGGCCTCCGCCCAGGCCCGCTGACGAGGAAAATGAAGAATAAAATGATGATTCAAATGAAGATTAGAATGAAGAAAAAATGAAGATTTCCCTGGGAAATNTGACGAGGAAAATGAAGAATAAAATGATGATTCAAATGAAGATTAGAATGAAGAAAAAATGAAGATTTCCCTGGGAAATCTTCATTTTTTCTTCATTTTCCGTTTCAGCCCCTCCAGCGTTCCTCCGCCCAGGCCCGCTGACGAGGAAAATGAAGAATAAAATGATGATTCAAACGAAGATTAGAATGAAGAAAAAATGAAGATTTCCCTGCGAAATCTTCATTTTTTCTTCATTTTCCGCTTCAGCCCCTCCAGCGGGCCTCCGCCCAGGCCCGGACGAGGAAAATGAAGAATAAAATGATGATTCAAATGAAGATTAGAATGAAGAAAAAATGAAGATTTCCCTGGGAAATCTTCATTTTTTCTTCATTTTCCGCTCCAGCCCCTCCACNCCGGACGAGGAAAATGAAGAATAAAATGATGATTCAAATGAAGATTAGAATGAAGAAAAAATGAAGATTTCCCTGGGAAATCTTCATTTTTTCTTCATTTTCCGCTCCAGCCCCTCCACGAGGCCTCCGCCCAGGCCCTCTGACGAGGAAAATGAAGAATAAATGATGATTCAAATGAAGATTAAAATGAAGAAAAAATGAAGATTTCCCTGGGAAATCTTCATTTTTTCTTCATTTTCCGCTCCAGCCCCTCCACCGGGCCCCCGCCCAGGCCCGCTGACGAGGAAAACGAAGGACAAAATGATGATCAAAANAAAATGAAGATTTCCCTGGGAAATCTTCATTTTTTCTTCATTTTCCGCTCCAGCCCCTCCACCGGGCCCCCGCCCAGGCCCGCTGACGAGGAAAACGAAGGACAAAATGATGATCAAAACGAAGATGGAAATGAAGAATAGAAATGGAACGAAGATGAAAACGAAGAGCAAAATGATGATGAAATGAAGAAATAAATATTTGAGATCGCCACAGTCTGTCCATCAAAGAATCTCATAATCTCAGGGTCTTGGTTGAGCCAGCCCGGAGTTCAGAACAAAGGCGCCTAAATAATTTCCAATACTGTCGTGGAGTTCCTTGCTATAGTCCGTAGTATAACATACCCCAAGACCTTATGCGAATCACTATTAAGGCCGCTATAATACAAGGTTTAAGGCAAAGCTCAAAAGCCCAGCTGCTTCGCGAGGCTACACTGTCCTGAGCCTTACAACGTGCAGACGCAGAGAAAGACCTTTCTTGGCAGTTCGGCATTGAGACTGCGAATGTGAATGATCAGGCGAATCGAGTTTCAGGAGCTTGGGATGCGGATTCGATATCGTGTGGGGGTTGCATATCCGGCGACGACTAAATCCCCCCCGCACTGCACGAACATGCTGAGCTTTTTGGGGGGGGCACTTCCCTGTCCTGGATCCTTGGTCACTCCAGCGTGCCGACTCGGCCAGGTTTTAGCACACCGATTTGAGCGCGCTGGTCTCTAGCCGAATTTGCCGCCCACATGAAGTCAACACACTGAGGCTTCAGGCGCTTCATGCATTCGTTCCAGTGGGCTGGGCTTGTTGGTCCGCTTCTTCTTCTTCTCCTGCCGTCTCGGAGAACTGAAGGACTGGGCACTTCCAAAATAGACTGTCTGCTGTGAACTGCCTTCGGGGCCATGGCGCTGTGGAGCGGCGACTATGGGATGTGGAGCTGTTTTAATGTCAGAGAGTATGGAGTACATAAACGGGAATCCCTGCTTGACGAGTCTGTAGAGCCAAGCACGGCAAGCAGGCGGCTCAACCGCAGAACAGGCCCGACTGCCCACCAGCAAGCAACAGACTTGTCAAAGATGTGAGGCTTTGCTATCGCACACCGAAGTTGGAAGAATACTCTTGTGCCAGTCCCCATCCCAAAGCCCGACAGAATTCGATGGCGTGAAAGAATGCCATAGCAGGGCACCGCAAAAAAGTTTTGCCCGCACATCCTGCCTGCCCGGGCCCGGCTCACTGCTGCTTGGTCAAGCCTTTGTTGACTCGGAAGAAGCGTCTCCTGGCAGACAGCCGAGGAGCATTCGTCGGGACACAGAGAAGTTGAGCCAGACGCGACGACAGACCACAGTTGAGCGTTGCTGGCAATCAGACCGACGTCCTCCAGCGCCAGAGAAGCGTCCGATTTGGACGACCGTTGTCCCGACGACCTCAGGCGCTCGTCGACGCAGCGACATAGCTACATCGGCAGGAGAATTCCAAACGGCACATTCATCGTAGGCTGATTTCACCCTGGCTCCCACCCCGCCTCTGAGTTGGGCAGCATGACCAGATCCTCCCCTCGCTGGATCTCAATGAAGGTCCAGCCCATCGCGAGAACCTTGCCTGCGAATTGACAAGGGGACAAGGGGGGATTTCAATCGCCTCGGAGCTGCATCGGCAATGTCTCCAAGCGGTAGGAGGACGTATCATCAGCTCACAGAAATAGATGAGGACATTATGGGTATCAGGTCGGGAGAAACTGATTAGGAAATGCACGAATGGCATCATCACGTGACTGTTCGGAGCACTGTATCGGCTCAAGTCTGCAAGCATGGGCTACACCTTGCTACCCGCAGTGCGCTCATTCTCTTGGGGCTCGCATGGCTCGGGCCTTGGATACCATTGGTCTCGATGAAATCGCCCACGGTGAATTGGCGGTTCAACTTGGTATTCGGGCTTGCATGATCCCGCTGATGCAACTCACCTTTGCACCACCGGGCAGACGCAAGCTTGCAGAGGGACAGTTGCAATCTGGGGCTATCGTATGGCTAGCAAAACTGCAAGCATGCTACTTGTAGCACTCGTAACTGTGGAGCTCATCGTTGTTATTTCATATCATTACTACCGTGTATAGTACAGGGATGCGACACCTGTGCTGAGATATACAGTTACAGGCTACTGCGAAGGCACTGGGGCTAAAGCGCACTCACTCAGGCGAAATTTTGGGGGAGCCGGTGCAGATGACAGTGAAGCATATGTAGCCAGAACTCACATCTTGATCCCCGAACGGCGTGAAAGGCAAGCTCGGGCTGGCACAACCAGCAGAAGGCCTCCACACTTCTCAAGACGTGTGAAAATTCTGCGTAACGGAAGGACGGCTGCACTTCTTCCGCCCAGAGCACACCGCAATCAGAAAAATGCAGCCCGCTGCACAGAAGCCCAGTGTTCGGGCATGCGGGGAGGCAAAAAGTGCAGCAGGAGTGCGAGCTGTTGCCTGACATGAAGTTTCCAACCAGATTTTGCGCGGCGAGGCCGAAGGCAAGGCCGCTCACCCCGCCCAGTGCCAGGATGCTCCTGTGCAAAGAGGACAGAGCTTCATGAAGGGTACTTGCAGATTGCAGACCTCACCTCGGGGCTAAGCCCAGCGTCCGCAGAACTCCAGAAGCCGTGTACAGGAGGATCACGGCATGCCTGGTAGTTCAGGGGGCTTGGCAGAAAGCCTCTTGCTTGCTTCTGGGGCCAAGGCAGGAGAATGCTGATAATCACGGGCTTCATCACTTTACGATCAACGCTCCTGGCAGCTTGGCAGCTTGCAAATGTAGAGAGGAATCTTACTGCACATGCATTCTCACGCAGCCGCTGCAAGACATCGGTCCTCCAATATTGGTCTATAACCTTGGTCCAATGATTCGATAAGTCGGAAGGCCTGGGTGCACCTTTCGCTTTTGACACTGATCATGGTCTGCTCGGTGCCGCACATCGTTGCTAGTCGCCTGGCCGGACTCGGACTGTGAGGGCAAGAGATCTTGCAAGTAACTCTCATGATATGCACACAAGATGCATATCTTTAAATGCAATGTCCATGTCGACATTTGCATGTCTGTGGTACAGCTCAAAAAAACGTACGATACGTTTTCTTGCGTATATCATTCCGTCGTACTTCTAAAGACGCAGGTGGATTTGTGCATGTGCATATGTGCATGTACATAAGTATATAACGTCACATACGTCACATACATGCATGCATTCAGGTACGCACGCGCACATGTGTACACGCACGACAGGCAGATAGAAAGACAGAGAGACAGCCAGCTGGCCAGCCAGACAGACAGACAGACATAGACACATGTGTATGTATATATATATGTGTCTCTTACAGTAAGAGGAGGGAGAGAGGGAGAGAGAGAGAGAGAGAAGAGAGACGTACATGAATACACTACATATTGTCACATATGTGCGTACATCTCTAAATACACATGGGGAGAGTCCTTATACAGGGCGGCAGTAGACACGCTTCGAGTGAAGTAGGAACAACAATGCCAAAAACGAAGGCTAAATACAACGAGTGGATGTCGAACTTTTACCCATGATATACGATGCCGTTTCACACGGTACTACACTTACTACACGACCCCGTGGGCCTGATAAACCAACTGCAGAAAGCATGATGCAGATATCTATCTCTCTGTCTCTCTCTATCTCTGTATCTGCCTCTGCATCTATCTCTGCGTCTATCCATTTATACAGCCCCGGGCCGAACGTTGTGAGCTACCGGGCCTTCTATTTTATTTTATAGACTCTTGTGGGGTAGCTGAGTGCTTCAAAGCGATGAATTCCCTATGCCGGCTGGCGGAGTAATTACTACGCCGTCCTACAATTGCAACACTTGTTCATTGCGGAGGAGGTCCCAAGGCTCACTTGTGTCAAGAGTCTGGGGGGAAGAAGGTGGGTGCATGGGTCGACTTCGTTGTTCAAGCTGGTGGGTCGAACTATCGGCCCGGCGCAGTATCTGTCTAGCTAGCTATCTGTTGCATAAAGCCCTGCACCTTATGGGTGCGTGTGTGTATATATATATATACATGTATACAGATAGAGATGTGTCTGTGTTTATGCACACAAGATGTAGGCACTTGTGCTTTGTTGGATGCCTAATGGCCTATCTATCTGTAAATCTATCTGCCTATGCTCTGTCTCTCTCGCTCTCTTGTTTCTCTCTCTCTCTCTCTCTCGCTCTCTCTCTCTCTCTCTCCGCGCATGCTGTCTATTCAACGGTTTGGACTCCTTGCTGCAGGAGGAACCGTACTGACGCGTGCATCAGAATGCAGGTTTGCGCATTTATGCACGCATGCAAGCTTGTGCCTACATACATGTATACGTGCACGTGCAGCACAACCAGATGTGTAGGAACACAGCATATCTGAGTTTTGCAGATGAACCTGCACACGTTCAACATACATTCACTGCACCCTGTCATAGGAACACACGTACATACATGCATGCAGATGCACGCCAGCATACATGCATGCATGCATACATACATAGATACATACATACACGCATACATACATACCTAGATACATACATACATAGATACATACACACATACATGTACGCATGCATACATAGTTACATACCTAGCTGTTTCCGTACATAATAAGTACATACGTGCATGAGTGCATATGCACATGCATGCATGCATGCATGCATGCATGCATATGGTCATACTTGGATACACATACATACTTGCATACATACAGACATAAAGACATACAGGCATGCATACATACGTACATTGTTACATACATACGTACGTACATACACACGTACGTGCACATGCATGCATGCATGCATACATACCTACGTTACATACCTACCTATGCCCGTACATGAATGCATACGTGCATGCGTGCGTACATGCATATGTACATGCATGCAAGTAATTACATGCCTACCTACTCCCGTACAAAAATACATATGCGCATGCGTGCATACGTGCAAGGGTACATGCATGCCTACATGCCCAATTTAAGGTGTGCGTGTGCACCTTACACAAGCGATTGCAGGATGCCTGGTGCGATTTCGGCTTCGCAATAGCCATCAAAGCGAAAAGGCCGGTCTCTAAGTAACATAGCACCTGGGCAGATCTTTGCTTCCGGGTTTGGGAGCCGTGGCCTGACACCAATCTGCAAGCAGAGAACTCGCAGCAGCTTGATCGACAATGTTCGAACCACGATCCTCGGAATGCAAGTGATAGAAGAGTGGCTACAGCAATTGCGGCTAAGAAGAGGCGCATTGAGTCTACAGAGCCTCAAAAAGCGAAGACCTGGAGCCCATGCTCCCAAAGCTTGCAAAGGCCCATGGGAAAAACTGCAGTTGTACAGACATGACTGGAAACCCTCACCCCGCACCATCCTCGCCAAGAATCCCCATCTCCGTGCCTGTGAGGATACCATTATGATCCGGGTCCAGGACCTGGCGAAGTCAAGGGATAAGGGGAAGAGTGACCTAGTAGCCCACGTAGTAGCCCTTCTATTGGCAACCGTCATAATAACTCTTAGAGTGCTCTTTCTAGGAAAGGGTACACACCATATAACCCTTTTAGCAACCCCTGTAATACTTTTTATGTAGGGGATGGGACAAGGCGCTACCTCTAAGGGTTTGCAGGAATCTGGCATTCAGGCTCCGAGCAAAAAAGGCACGCCGAGCATAGGCACCTCTGGTCTAAGCTATGTGTGCCAGCATTTGCGGGAGGGCACGACGCGCGCGCGCGCGCCATGTTGGCAAATCCCCGGCTTCCCCTGTGGAGACGGCTTCTCCGGCTGAAGGGCAGGGAAGGAGCGCGCCGAGGCTGGGGCTGCGTCGGGCTGGCGGCTGGCCGCGTCAGGGCTGACACCGGGAGGGGAGGATACCGTTGGCTGGGGGAAGGGGCATGCGGAACGAGGACACATTAGGGGGCTTCGGGTGTGGAGGTTCAGGTCCACATTGAAAAGCGATTAACTATATGTGAGGGTTGTCTGATTTCAGGTCACCGAGCTTGCAAATTGTTGACGGATGCAGGCACTGACGTAATAGGCTGAGTCCTCAACAAGAGAAAAGAGTGCGCCAAACTCAGAAAAGCCCGCAGTAGCCACCCTCAGCCCTTGACGGTGGATGTGCAGGCTTCATTCTTGCAGGTACGCGGTGTTCGCCTTCAGATTCTCTGGCAGCTCGAAGTGCACGCTTTCCGGCACTGCCGCTACCAGCCTTAAAGCTCCGGCAAAATGTTGCAGCCAAGCCTGAAATGGCTTCTCACAGAGTCGAGGTCGGCACAGATTCACTGCGAAGAACAGCAGCAGAGCCTCTCGACTACACATATTCACCAGCCTCCCTTCGAGTCCTCACTGCTTCATTATGCCTTTGTGTACATGAATGTCAAGGTATGTCATGTTTGAATAAGAACAATGACGCAGTACCGTATCCCAGACGTAGCACGAATGTTACGAAGCCCGGCTGTATCTGCCAAAGCAATTGAGCAGTGCACCGTCATGAGATTGTGCGCCCCGGGAATCGCAGACTTTACCTGAGACTCTTGGCAGCTAGCCGTGGATGAGGCCAAGAACAGTTCCAGCAACGGGATCACTCATCAGTTCGAACCACGCTTGATCGTTTTCTTAAACATCGGATGCTGCAGCTCAGATGCGATGTGCTGAAGCCCGAAAGTAGGCATGTACCTGATGGCTCCATTAGATTTGCGTATGAAAAGCTCTCATGAGAAAGCCTTCACGATCAGTCCTGGTGGCTCTGGGGGAAAACCTGTTACCTAACCCACCCGTACATAGCAAACCGTACATTAACCCATACAGTAACCTTTAAAGCCAATAACTTTTACAGCAACCGTTATAGTAACCGTTACCGTAGGACGCTATGTAACCCTTATATAGCAGATCCGCAAAGAGGCAGCGACCTAGCCAGAGTGTTCAAAGGCTTGTCGACGCCCAATCTGACGGCTCCTTTCCTTGGCTTCCGAAGGGGTTTAGGGGTTTTGGTTTGCGGGCTCTCTTGTTCGAGTGCGGTGTCGCTCCTCGGTTTTTGACGGCGTGGGGTTCAGAGTTGGGGATTTGAACCTGGAGATCAAGATGACTCAACAGCTCCGGGAAATACTGCTCGCATGATGCTGTGTAAAATCGCTGTTCGTGGAAGCGGTTCCCAGAGAAGTGTCATCTTTGCCGATTTCGCCTCTCAAGAGCAATCTTGACAGGCTGACACGCATCAGAACGCAGTGGTTGATCTAGGTCACTTCGGACAGCCTTTTGCGTTGCGCTATTCGCGCGCGACACACCCCGAGAGTCCCGGGCAGACCCATTCCAGAAAGGACCTCAGGTGCCGAACTACTGACCCAAACAAGTTGTTTCATACACGACAACCGTACCGAAACCTGATGCCATGAAAAAACAGCACTGTTCTGCTCGGCCGCCGCGTCGATCTTCGACAAGCAGTCCCCGGCAGAGTCGACCCGCAGGCCGTCCCGTCGGCACCTGCCGGCTCAGTTGGGGCCAGTGTCCCCTTATTCTATGATCATCTTCTTGCTTCGGGATGCTTCGGGAAGGAGGGGGAACTGAGCGAGTGATGCTGGTGCTTACTCGGATTGGGAGTCGGAAGCAGCTAGCTGCACGCTAGCAGGCAATGCCAACACTTCACACAGATGAAGCCGTCACCTTCCAACTTCCGGTCTCACCTCTGTCAAACAAAAGTTATCGCTTTTGTTATTTTACAGCTTAGCGCTTCACTGGCGAAACAACACGATGGGCAATCTACAAGAACCCCCCCTTGCTATACAACCTCCTGGTCTCAATGCCCTCTGACTAAACCTCTGTGTATGACAGCAGCTATGGACTATCCGTTCGTGGAGAACAGCTGCGTTGGCCATCCATCCACGTTGCTTCCGGCGAATTGAAGCTGTGCTTACCATCTACATTCCACGTACAGTGAATGCTCAGCCGAAAACCGGCATTGAGCATGTTGGCCAGACGCCTACGGCGCTCAAGCATCGAAACGAATTACACATCTTCAGACTGAGCCCTTTGCGGACGTACGCTCACATTCACTGCGGCTCAGTCTTACACTGCAAGAGTCAGGATGCGCAAGCTTGAAGATGCTGCTACGTGCCACAACAACGCATTCTGCATTATTGGCTCCTGGGCTTGGATTCATGCTGCGATGACTTGCGGTGGTGCAACATCCAATACGAATTTAAATTTCAGTTCAACTGTAGGTCTGTTGATCTACGTGTCAACTTCCAACCCGCAGCAACTGACAGCCAGCCACGTGCAAGAATAGAATCAGAAGCAAGAGCCCTGAGCATGCGCTGAACCCGACACTTACAATAGGGAAGAAGGCTGGATATCCGAATCCTCCGATTCTGGATGCCCAGGCGAATGACATGTTCTAATAGCTTTGTCACTTGCTCGGCCTTTGCAGGGAGGAGTTGGGGTGTTGGGCTCACGGTTTGCACTGCCTATATTTCGGACTTCGGGCACATGGGCTAAGGCAAGCATATCTGGACGAGTGGCTGCTCAGGCGTGTATGACGTCTGCACAGAACTCCTCGGGCACATTCTCCGCTGATTCGTCTGTCGCGCTTGGGCACTCTGTCGACCAACTGCTTGAGCTCAGCCGTGGTCGCGGCACGCTCTCCCACACGTCTCCTTCCTTGGACTTTNACTCTGTCGACCAACTGCTTGAGCTCAGCCGTGGTCGCGGCACGCTCTCCCACACGTCTCCTTCCTTGGACTTTGCCAAGCGGAGCTCCAAGCATTCTTTCAATGACCTTGGCACGGCCATTTCTCGACGGATGACTTCCTGGTAGTCGTGATCGGGCTCGCTGTGCTGGTCCGAAGCCGCTGCTCGACGCAGCACCACGTGCGGTCGCACCCCGCAGCACAACCCCGAGAGTGCAGCTACGACCTGATCGTACCACGAAGACATGGTGAATCAAGAACTTTATGGGATGTCTCGCGCAGCTGGTGTCTTGAGCCGTAATGGGAAGCAGGAGACACATCCCGGAGTCAATCTGGTTGCAAATCTTATCACAACCGTGATGATGTGCGTGATCTGTTGAGCATATAATGCAACATCATGGTCCTGAGCAAGTTACTGGTATGGCTTGATCACGGTCGCAACTAGTCTGCATTATCACCATCGTGAGCATCATCACGTGTCACAAAAGCTCTAGCCAGCCCCCAATCGACGACACCACCTGGAGGTTGCGCACTTCCAGCATCCGCAGCTGCTTCAAAGTTGTCCGACTCGTCCCATATGGTGGAGTCCTGCCTCAGAAAGTTCTCATCCGGGCTTACAAATTTGTTTTGCTTAGGGTGTCTCAAGCCGAGCAATACCGAGGAGCGCATCAAGGGATTCAGCATGACTCCGGAGGTGCATGCAAGGACTCTTGGCAGGTCGTTCAGGTTTGAGGCCTGCATCGGCACACCCGGGGCTATCTTCTTCTAGGTCCGAAGGATTCGAACTACGAAAGGAGTATTGGAGTTTCTGCGTTTGTGGTATGCATGTATGGTTTCTTGTTGAGGCTTAGTAGTTCGAAATCAACTGCTCTTCGGATTAGGCTTGGTCATTTTGGGTTCATAGGTCCGTATATGCTTACAAGATCCGTGATAATGTGTATGAATTTCTATATGTCTGTATATATACAGATCTCATGTATACCGTCAAGTCAAATTTCAACATCTTGTATGTATTCTGTAAAGCATGTGCAGATTGTTCACAGGAAGAGAAGCATTGTGGTGGTTTGATCTGCCAGGTCGGTGTGATGCAGGCAGAAATGAAATCACACCAGGAAGGTCAAGGTTATTGGCATTGAAGCCAATTGAAGGCTGCCTCCTCCGACAGACCTGTGTGAACAGTTCTGTGTTTGAGAAACGGCGGAAGCTGTGTTGGTCTTGCTGATCAAGCACCCCAAACCCCAAAACAAACATCTTTGCAGGAGCGAAAACAACCTCATACAAAGCAAGCACTGGTCTCATGAGGCCCCCACCGAATCAAAGCTGTCACCGGGAGCGTCACGCGCAGCTCCTTGAAATTGGATGCAGAAAGAAATTCTTAGGACTTTCAGTCAGGAGTCAGTTTGAAGGTCGCTCGCGGGCTTCGGGCTTTTGGGCACAAGGCTCACAAGGATGCGCAAGGCATCAAAGGGTCACATGCTGTGGCCCGTCAGCTTCGTGAGACACGCTGCTTCTGCCGCAGCCGAAAACAAGCAACTGCATGTTCGCAAGACACCTGTTACAGAAAGCTGATGTTACCCTGCAACAGATCGCGGCATCAAGCTTCAGGCTCGCACATGCCAACCGTCTTCACTGGTAGTTGAATTGGACTGCAAGACTGATCCGCAATGTCGTTGAATCCACGCAGACCTACTCGCCTTGAGAATCGCGAACTTCAGTTGGGCAGAAAGGTTTTTAGCACATTCTGAGCACATTCATCAGGCTTAGTCCAGCCTGGCGGGAAGTGTTGGATATTTGCGGCCCCAAGCAGCGTGAACGCTCGGTGGTCGCTGTAAATCCCGCAGTAGTGCGATCGTGACCGGCCAGTGGGAAGGACATAAACGTGCTGTGCAGCGCAACACCCTTGTGGGTGCTAACATTCGGTGAAGGCAGCATTCCTGGATCCTCTCGTCTCAACGTCTCGGCTAATAACCCGAAGCCGAAGGCTGTAGGCACTGTAGGGGCTCCCTGCAGACGAGTATCCGGTTGCAGGTAAGGTGAGAAGCTCTGTTCAGCCTCGGGCTCGGGCCCTGCTGCCTCGTCGCCGTGTCCCAGGCAAGTTGCCTTCAACTCCGCCTCGCACGAAGGCTCTCAAAAGAGGGTCTTTAAAAACCAAAAGAGGGTTTTTAAAAACCCTCGCACGCAGGCTCTCCAACAGTCATCTGGCATCGGAGCAATGCCTTTCAATGCATTCAGAGCTGTCACGACTGGCCTGTTGCACGGGCAGGGAAGTTAGATCAAGCAGCGATGGCCACCAATACCTCGCCATGATGTCAGCTGCAGGGGACACTGCTCTGATCGCGGTTAAGCAGAGGTGAAGTGCTGGACAGTCATTTTGGATTATGGAAGCAGCAAAGCGCGTGGCCTTGTAATTACTTGCAAACCCGACCTCGGCACGAGTATGTCTGGCACCGCGGGCTGAAGATGCAACGAACAAAGGCAAAAAGACCTCAAGCCACTGAAGGTCCGAGTTGACTTCTCATAATATGTTTCTAGCATGCGTCTAAGCCAAGCACCAAGACATGCATCAAGCCTGTCTGGGAAGGAACATCTACGTACCCTGGTTCAGTCACAAGCTGGCAAGGAGCCAGTATAGTGCCACGAGGGTGCCGCTGCTACCGGCGAAGATGGCAGCCCTGGGCCGCAGCTGCCCATCACAAAATATCACGAATGTTCTTGCCTCAATAACTGGAATAAGGCGGTACATTCACTCGCCTGCAATTACCTGACTTGGAAGTGGGAGGCAGGGCGCAGCACCTAAGCCTAGTGGTGTCTCATGTGATTCCAAAGCTGGACATCCCACCACTACATCCACGTCGGAGCTATGTCTCTCAGTCCCAGGTCTGCACGCGTCCGCACGTATGAGGTTCCGACACCATGGACTCTTCTCGATCCAAGAGGATCAGGGTCATCACCTCAAAAGGGATGACCGACCCACTCCCACCTCACGAACCTCAGTTTACAACGAACCTTCTGGGCTGAAGCTGATTATTATGTAGGAGTCCATCTGTGTGCCTCTTTCTGGCAGCTTGTTCTCATGGTGGCTGGTGCTGTACCAAGGCATGCGTTGTTCCGAGTTGAAGAACTCGTACGCTGGTCTTGCGACGAGGGAGGATAAGCGAACCGCATGGCAGAGCTGCTTTCGTGAACTTGAACGCTCGGCTGTGCAGTACCTCACAAGCTTTCTGCAAGTCAGCTCGGCAGCGTCGTGGCCCAGAACAGACTACATCAGCGACAACCGGCCTGTGCATGCCTCTCTGCATGTATCTGCTTTTGAAATGATAGCACCACCTGCGGAGACTGGCACTGTTGCGTTGCGAAGTAACTTCCAAAACACCACGCATGAATGCCCCACGATCACCCGTGCTGGAGATGCTCAAGCCATTTGGGATTTCCACCAAACTTGATACGTACCCCTATCCTCTCAACCTCCATGCTTTTCTGCCGAAGGGACGAGGATGTAGATGACCAGTCCCATCTGCGTGTGCTGCATTTGGGCTCTCCAAAGCTGGCCCCCAGAGTCGGACTTCTTTGTCTCCACGAAGACCTCCAACTACTATAGGGGCCTAAATAATTACCAATACTGTTTTGGGGGCTCCTTATTATAAGTATAGTATAATTAATGGGCCCCAAAACCCGATTCTAATCATTAAGGCCCCTATATTAACTCACAAACACATGCTTGACGGCCTCAACCAATGCAAATTGAACCCTCCAACCAAAGTTGAAAAAATGCGCAAATTTCTTCAACCTGTCGTTCCGCAACAGTCCATGGAATCATGGAAGCCCCCAATCACACGCTTTTCCGTTTTCAAGATGGCTTCTCATTCCCTGAGATATGCGAAATGCGCGGAGAGACTTCTGGCTCAGGGAGGGATTAACTTCAGAATTGGGGAGATTCGCTAGTCCCTTCGAGCGGTTTGCTTTCTGTTTGTCAAATTCTCTAGTCCCTCCCGAGCGGTTTGCTACCTGTTGGAAAGATTCGCTAGTCCCTTTCGAGCGGTTTGCTTTCTGTTTGTCAAATTCTTTGGTCCCTCCCGAGCGGTTTGCTACCTGTTGGAAAGATTCGCTAGTCCCTTTCGAGCGGTTTGCTTTCTGTTTGTCAAATTCTCTAGTCGCTCCCAAGCGGTTTGCTACCTGTTGGAAAGATTCGCCAGTCCCTTTCGAGCGGTTGCTGTCTGTTTGTCAAATTCTCTAGTCCCTCCCCAGCGGTTTGCTACCTGTTGGAAAGATTCGCTAGTCCCTTTCGAGCGGGTTGCTTTCTGTTTGTCAAATTCTCTAGTCCCTCCCGAGCGGTTTGCTACCTGTTGGAAAGATTCGCTAGTCCCTTTCGAGCGGTTTGCTTTTTGTTTGTCAAACTCTCTAGTCCCTCCCGAGCGGTTTGCTACCTGTTGGAAAGATTCGCTAGTCCCTTTCGAGCGGTTTGCTACCTGTTGGAAAGATTCGCTAGTCCCTTTCGAGCGGTTTGCTTTCTGTTTGTCAAATTCTCTAGTCCCTCCCGAGCGGTTTGCTACCTGTTGGAAAGATTCGCTAGTCCCTTTCGAGCGGTTTGTTACCTGTTTGTCAGATTCTCTCGTCCCTTTCGAGCGGTTTGCTACCTGTTTGTCAAATTCGCTAGTCCCTTTCCAGCGGTTTCTACCTGTTTGTCAGATTCTCTAGCCCATTCCGAGCGGATTGCTACCTGTTTGTCAGATTCTCTAGTCCGACTCGAGTGGTTTGCTACCTGTTGGTCAGATTCTCTAGTTCCTTTCGAGCGGTTTGCTCCCTGTTTGTCAAACCCATTAGTCCCTTTCGAGCGGTTTGCTTGCTTTTTGTCAAATTCTCTAATCCCTCCCGAGCGGTTTGCTACCTGTTGGAATCTAGTCCCTTTCGAGCGGTTTGCTACCTGTTTGTCAGATTCTCTCGTCCCTTTCGAGCGGTTTGCTACCTGTTTGTCAGATTCTCTCGTCCCTTTCGAGCGGTTTGCTTTCTGCTTGTCAAATTCTCTAGTCCCTCCCGAGCGGTTTGCTACCTGTTTGTCAGATTCTCTCGTCCCTTTCGAGCGGTTTGCTACCTGTTTGTCAGATTCTCTAGTCCCTTTCCAGCGGTTTGCTACCCTTTCGAGCGGTTTGCTACCTGTAGGTCAGATTCTCTAGTCCCTTTCGAACGGACTACTACCTGTTTGTCAGATTCTCTTGTCTTTTTCGAGCGGTTTGCTACCTGTTTGTCAGATTCTCTTGTCTTTTTCGAGCGGTTTGCTACCTGATTGTCCGGTTCTCGTCTCTTTCGAGCGGTTTGCCACCTGTTTGTCAGACTCTCCAATCTTTTTCGAGCGGTTTGCTACCTGTCTGCCAGACTGTCAGATTCTCTAGTCCCTTGCGAGCGGTTTGCTACCTGTTTGTCAGATTCGCTAGTTTGCTTCGTGTTTGTCAGATTCTCCAGTCCTTTTCGAGCGGTTTGCTACCTGTTTGTCAGATTCCCCAGTCCCTTTCGAGCGGTTTGCTACCTGTTTGCTACCTGTTTGTCAGAACAGAGCCAAGCGAAAGTGATAATCCTTGCACCGCTCGTAGCAACATGCCTGAAGCGCTGACAGGGTGCAATCAGGTACCCGAACACCAGTCGGCGGAAGGCAAAGCCAATCGCCAGAATCACAGGAATGAATGGCTGCAAGCCTCAAGCTGACTGGGAGCTCAACGCTCAGCAAAACTCGCGGAGCTTGGGCAAGTGGCTGCATAGGGTCAGACCCAGCACCATGTGCAGCGACCAGCGTGCACTCCGGGCGCCGACGCCGTGAAACGTTTGGTCCTTCCAGCTTTCTTGAGCAAGGCATGCATTTGAACAGTGTGCCTACTTGGGCTCGTGCCGGGCGCATATTAAACTGCCGTAGCTGCAATACGGTAGGAGGGAGTGTACGAGACCTACATCCCCACCAACACACTTGCGTCGGGAGCCTCAAATGGCAGGCCGGACTGCATTGTTCCAGGCATGCTTTTGGTGTTGAATCTTGATCCGGTCTGCGGACTGCAACAGCAGGGGGCTCTAAAGTAGCACTGAGGAATGCGAGGTTATGGACCCCTCTGATCAATTATTCTTGTATGTATGTGTGCGCATCAATGTTTCAGACCGATCTACACGTCACAGAGTCAGAGCTTGCAGGTCCTCTGGCTCGGAAAGCTCTTTGGCAATTTCCGGAGGCCTCAGACCACGACAGCCTGTAACAGGCAACAGGCTGTTGTACTACCACACTACTACTACTACTACTACTACTACTACTACTACTACTACTACTACTACTACTACTACTACTACTAACTACCTACTACTACTAACTACCTACTACTACTACTACTACTACTACTGCGACTACTACTACTAGCCACGCCCCCCCCTACCAACCACCTGGCGCCTCAACCCATCGTCATCGTCATCATCAACGAAAATTATATCTGCAGAAGATGCAGGGGCTCAGGCCCCCCTGT
>BGNK01002560.1:24566-52725 GCA_003297005.1 Symbiodinium sp. clade A Y106 | reverse complement strand
GAGTAAAGCGGATGTGTGTTAGAGGAGTATGTGGGGGGGGGTGGTTGGTAGGGGGGGGGCGCCTACTACTACTACTACTACTACTACTACTACTGCCACTGCCACTGCTACTGCTAAGACTGCTGCTGCTACTGCGGCTTCTGCTACTGCTACTGCTACTGCTACCACCACCACCACCACGACTACTACTACTACTACCACTACTACTACGACGACGCCTACGACTACCACTGAGACTACGACGACGACGCGGAGTACTACGACTACGACTACTACGGCTGCTACGACTACTACCATGACAACTTCGACTCGATTTCAGGCAAGCGACTCACCCGCCTGCAAGGCCTTCCAGAAATAAAGTAGTGGAAAGCCTCAGGAATGCCGTAATGCGCATTGAAGATGGAGTGGCAAATGTTGTGACAGACTCCATGTTTTGTCTAAGGCCTGTGCAGCGAACAAGGTCAAAGAAGGGAGTGCTCCACAGAAGGACGGCATACCGGAGGTAGAAATTCGTGGAGTCGGGAAGCTGGTCTGCAAGCAAATACCAGACCTGCACCAGGGGAGGTGCCCATGAATCATTGGGGTGCTTGTAATAAGGATCCTACTATTTAGGCTACTATATTAGGGCCCCCTATTTTCGGAAACTCCCGGATCATGTGACATCGGCCGTTCCTGCCAAAAGCCTCCAAGGCATGTGCGCCTTCAGCGGTTCTTGTGCCAAGCGCGCTGCTGCTTCGAAGAGTGAGGTGCCAACGGCTGTGACAAGCAGGACGAACACCACCTCGGGCGACAGCATCGCACAGGCCGGAGGCAACTCTCGGCATCAAAGAAATTGCAAAGCCGAAAGCCGAGGGTCGAGGAAGAAGAAGTACCACCGCCTCGCTGGGACATACTGAACCATTGCATGCCTTTGGGCTAGAGTTATCAGTTAACAGCGAAGGTCCAGGTAGTTTAGGTCAGCCAACTGCAGGCAAGTATCTGGATCTTGTGCTGGCCTTTTGAACCAGACCGTAGGCGATAAAACCTTGAAAACACCTGCTGCACTTGAGATGCCAATAAACAAGGAAGCTGGCAAGCAGGTAGCAAATCCTGTGCCAGTAAATGCCTACCTGGGAAGGCATGACGCAAATAGAGTTCTGTGCCTCCGAGAGCACCCAGGGCACAAGGTCCATCAGCATGGAGAGGAGGCTTGTGCCCAACCTCGGCGCATTGTTGAACAGTTCAGACTAGCTCATGTGACTCAGTGACTTTGTGGATGCTAGCAGAGAAGCTGCATGGGATCCACAATTGAACGATGCCGATTGACGGTCAGATCTGAGGTGGCTGCAGGGCTTCCCAGGCTGTGGTAATGTACTGGTACTCCCTGGACCACACCTGCACCGCGCGGCAAACACGGTCTCGCTCTCTGTCACAGGCTTCTCTGGCAATAGCATCCACGCCGACACCAGGAGCTTTGTCATCTGAGACTACCGAAGCTTCTAAGACCAGAACCTCTTTTAGGGGTTCAAGCAACTCCAGCCGACTTGTGGCCGTGCGACTCTTGCTTTGCAGGCTGCTAGAAGGCATGTATCGCAACATGTATCGCAAAGTACCTTAGTTGTATGATCCTGTCAGTTTAGCGCAGTTTCCCAAACAATCGTAAGCGTCACTGGAGCATAGGTTTCGGGGAGCTCGAACGGATTGCGCAAGCTACAGCCGCTTACCAGCTGCGAGCCGGACGGTGGCACCTCGAGCTTCGGCACTAAGTGCGTCAGGGAATCCACGCTCAGCAAGGACGAAATGCCAATCCTGATGAAGTTCGGCTCGATGCCGCTACATCAGTTGCTGCTGAAAGTCTGGCAACCAATGCTGCGCCGCCATGGCCAAAAGATGACTTGAAGACAAGAGTCACGACCGGCAGGAAAAAGAAAAACACGCAAGCCACCTCAGTCATCTCCATCCTTCTGTTCCAGAAACTTCGCCAAACCATGCCCTCAGCCAAACCGAAAGTAGCCAAGGCACTAGCAAGCGCCCAACGAGCGCACTGCCTTTTTCGACACTGGCCGACGAGCGCGTGAATGAGGCGAAGTGCACATCGAAAGGCTCCGGGGCCAACGAGACCGCGAAGTGGCCGCGACCTGGACCAACGGCCAACGTCTCTTGCAAGGGAAGCCCTAAAGATTCCAGAAGCATCTTTGACATCCACACTTGAAAGCTGTCGACTATTATATGCTGACTGCGGCCGGCAGACTTTCACTGTATCGCAGACCCCTCGAAAACTCGGCATGGCGGCGATCGCGGAAGGTTACAAAAGCCGCATCGCTCGCGAAGGACTGGCAACCTTCGGTCTGATGACACATGCATTCAACAACGATGCAAGCTCGAAGCCCTGCTGTATCCAATCCTGGGACGAAGGCTGTACACTCTGGTGGCCATCTCCTCCGCTGCAGCCGACGCCCGGTTGTATCGCCTGGAGACAAACCGGTTTGGACTTTGGCATGCATTGCCGTCGCAATTTGTGAGGCAATACCAGTGTGGGGTCCTCTCCAAGGTCTGCAGTCGTCGAGGCGATGGTGCCTTGCAGGCGACAACAACATCTTTTCAGGTTCTCCTGGCAGCACTAGCCCTGAGCCGTAAGCCTTAAACCACAAGCCCTCAACCCTGAACCCCAAGCCCTGTCCGAGACAATTCGGGCAAAGCTAGGCTGCAAAGGCACCTCGCGAGCTTCGTGTGAGGCAGCACATTGCAAACCAACCTGCTGATGCTCGGACGATATCGGACAATAGCCGCTGGCATGAAGAACGACATGCAGCAGAATCTTTCTACAAGAGCACTAAGAACAGCTGCGACAGAAACAACCAGAAGAATATCAATAGTGATGTTGACAACGGCAAAGGGGACCATATCGACGGCGACGACGAGGACCACGACCACAACCTCTGCGACAGCGGCAAAGACAGGCACAACAGCAGCAGCAGCAGCGGCAGCACGAAAGAGCAGCAGCAACTCCTGCAGAGCAGCCGTTTTCAATATCTGCCAGTACAACATTGTTGCTGCACCGTAGCAACATGGACTGGAAAATCGAGGAAGAAAGGCGGCCCAGCAGCCTCGGACTTCTCCCTAGCATCAGACCGCCAGGGCGGGGCGAGGCACTTTCTTGAAAGGCGACTGAGCAAGTGCTAGGTTTTACATGTGGGTCGGTTCCCTAGACATGTTTGACAGATGTGCATCGAGCCTGCGCCAGCTCTTCCGACAGCATGTCTCGAGCCTGACCAAGGGAGGCATCTTACGACATCAACTCTCATATGTTCCGTCTGAGTTGTCGCATCAGCTGAAATTTGCTGTCAGCTGGAGTTAGCCTGCTGCCGCATGGACAGGTGATGAGCCGTAGCCGCCTCGATGAGTGGCAGCAGCGAGGACGTGTCCCGCACGAAGACGACGTCCTTGACCACAGGCTGCCCGAAGATCTGATCGAAGAACCTGGCCTCAACTGCCCAGCACTGGCCACAAATACTCGGAGACACAAACTCTGATAAGACCGGGCGGCCATGGCAGCGTCGGTGCGGAGTTGCTCAGGGATGCCTGTCACGAAAATGCTTCTTGGTTTGAATATCACTACCAAAGAAGATGCCGCCTTCCACCAGCCGTGTGGTGGCTCTTGCCTCTGGCATATTGGAGAGCCAGCCTCGAATACAACAAAGGATGTTTCTTCATTGCTCTGACTCATATCATGTTTTTCTTCTTAAATAGTATTGGTATTGTAGCAGTATTCGTATCATTAGCCTTGGCGTGATTATCATTGTTATCCTTGCTACTCCTACTACTAGTATTATGATGATGCTCACTGTTCTGATGATGATGGTGATGGTGATGACGGTGATGATGGTGATGGTGGCGATGATGATGATGATGATGACGAGGATGACGATCACGATGACGATGGTCAGTTATTGTTGGTATCATCTTTGTCGCGGTTGCTACTCGAGCTGGCGTGAATAGTGTTATGCGCGTGAGACTGATGATAATGACAATAGGGAAAGATGTTCACTGTTGTTGCTCATGCCATCGCTTAAAATGAAAATCTTATCCTGAAACGTTTTCGCTCTTGATGCTGACACTATCGTGAACATGGATGTCAATATTAAAACTGGCATTGCTGCAAGGGTCGACATGCTGTAATGTCGACAAGCTCCAATCACTCTTCCTCTTGCTGCTGCAGATTCCGAAATCAAATTACTGCGATGCTGAGTACGCAGCGACTCCGTCTGGGCCGGAACTTTCGATGCTGCACGCGGTACACCTCACACAGAGAGACGATAAGCATTGATGTTACGGCCTGTTACGGCAGCAGAATGCTGAGCGCAGGGCCAGGCAGAGCACAAGCAGCACCACATACCAAACGAACGCCGCATGGACCCAAAGTATCCAGGTCTCTGCATCAAGGTTGCTCAAACCTTAGAGCAAACACATAAAATACTCATCCACGGTTGATGATCAATGCTTATCTTCTTCGTGCTCTACAACCAGAACAGCGGCTCAAGGCTCCGCCGAAGCAGTGAAGCTTTGATTGCGCGCTTGTTATTACTAGCATTACTGATATTCTTTATAATTTCTTATCGTCTCATTATTTTTTCAGGGATGCTTTTGTTTACTCTTACTGCCAATACTAGTATTGCTGGCAGTGTCAACACTGCTCCTATTACTAGAATTACTGTTATGATTATGATTGCAATTACGATTACGAATATTCTTACATGTCTTTTGCTATTCCTACTGCTATTGCTGTTGCCATTACCATTACCACAACGATTACTGTTACTATGACTGTGACTGTGGCTACGACCATGACGATGACTATTACGAGTCCTACGACTATGGTTATGACTACAGTATGAGTAGTACTATGACTATGACTCTGAATACTTACTGCGCCTTCTACTTTTATCACTACTACTACTACCACTACCACCACCACCACCACCACCACCACTACTACTACGACTACTACTAAGGTTTATCACAATGCCTGCAGAAAGAAATACAATTACAACCATTACTGTCTCCATGGTTTGTAATTTTACCCTTACTGTTCTGATTGATCTAACATTGGGGGGGTTCTTTAATATACTAATATTACAATGGGCCCAAAACCCTACTCTAATTATTGAGGCCCCTATACTAAACCCTTATAGTATCCCTCATTATAGTAGCTCTTATAGGGAGCCCTTCAAAGGAACCATATTCTAATTACTCGAGAAGAGTACAATGCTCGAGCGAGGCTCCGATCCGGCTGAGGTCGTCGTTCGCGCCGCCGGAGCGCGCATGCAGGGGCGCCAGCACCATCAGAGCCGGAATGCCGATGCCAAACATCACCTATGTGGTTAGGGCAGTTTAGGATTCAGGGTTTTAGGGTACGTATGTGGGGTTTAGGGTTTAGGACACCCTGTGCATTAGACTATGCCTTCTTCACCGGAAGTCTTACCAAGTAGATCTTTCTTCACCTCCTCCAGCTATCCGCCCACAATAGGAGCCTTCATGCTGAGATGGGTGAACTCCAGCAGCATGATTTGGTCCATTCCAACGTCGTCAATGACGTCGTCAAACCTGTGCTGCTCCGGCATTGTCTGGAGATTCTACGCTTTGCCCCAGGTCTGGCCTGTAGGAGACACTGGTTCGAAGCCACCCGAAGAAGCCGAAAGCTTGAGCCCGCAGCTCGCTCTTTGACCTTGGACACCCCAGGGCAATCTCCACCCGGCCTCCGGATCATACGAGTACGGACTTTTCTTTCTGTCTTATGAAGCATGTCCAAGCTTCGCTGACTATGTGCCGCACGATTGGTGCACAAAGCAGCTCTAATGCGCCACAAGAAGTAGCCGCCTTCCAAGATGTTCATGAAAGACGGACTGGGGCAAGCGCGAGGTGCTGCCCTCGTAGACCATCGGATACCGCTGCCGCAAGAAGTAGAAGGCCACACAGCTGCTGATGCCGATCAAGGTGCTGGTCAGCATCGCAAAGCCGAAGCTTTCCTGGGTAAGCAACACTGGCAAACTCCATGGAATGTGAGACAGCATTCCGGGCTTCAATCTGCGAGAGCAACTCTGAAATCCGAGACTCTGTATCTTGAGATGTGTTCTTCCTGATGACTGCAAACCGGTCGTCGCTGATAGCCGTGACGCTCATGGCCCAAGCACATACCCTATGGTCAGATCAAGGCACGACCTAGTCTGTGCCTTCTCGGACACCACTGGACTGGCTGAAAATCGCTAAAGACAGCTCCTCATCGCTGGGACGCTTACATTGCGAAGTAGTACCAGGCATCCTTCATGCATGGGCCTACAGTTGGCTTGCTATGCATGCTCAATGCTCAAGAGCTGGGCCACGGAAAAGGATTGCGGAGCTTGCCATCCCTTCCCCCGCCCGGAATCCAAGCGATCCGAGACGTGCACAAATGCACATCTCCTTGCTCATGTTTCCTAGAACAGCACTTCACAGGTGTTCATTCGATCGGGAACCGTGACAGCGCGCCCCTTGCAGCTCCGCCAGCGGTCCAATGCAGCTGAAGCTCCGAACCATGAAGAGCGGGATCAGGCCTCACAGGCTGAGCCGCTTCATTTGGGTCGTTCTCTAAGTTAGGGTTCGTTTCAGGGTCCTTTTAAGAAGGGTGCCGTACTAATTTTGAGAGCTGGGGAGGAACCATTATTTCGAGAACTGCCCATTTCCAGATTGCTTGTTTGCGCAGGTTAAGACTAAGGTTTCAGCCGAGAGGGACACACATTCCAGAAAGGTTTCCAGGCTCTTGCTTGAAATCCCATCCTCTGCAATGACAAACCACTGTTCAATGGTTCATGCTGCTGGATACAACAGATGAACAGAAAAAGTGCTCTTCCATCGTACATACTGTGTTCTTACATAGGTCTTGTATGTTCCGCCGCTGCAATTAATGCTCTGCTTGTCTCTGAACTAAGCACAGACCTTTTCAAGAGATTTCGGAACAGCTTTCTGCAACTGCCCAACTGAAGAATGGAAAGCATTCAGATAAATCATTTCTATTCAAACCGAAGAAGTCTTACTGAAACTCAGTTCTGCTGATTTTTCCTCGCGGAAAGCAGTGTTTAACGCAAGCCAACATGCTACAAAACCACCCATGCCGATACATCGAATCTTCTGTCGAGGCATGAAAATCAAGCATTGAAGAACGCACGGTTTAGTGGCGATGCTTACCTTGGTGTAGGCCGTTTGTTACACACTCGAGTCTTTGCTATGCCTTGCTGCTTGGGTACAGTTCCCACAGATGAGATAAGATGTCTCCGGCAGGGGGTCCTGTCGCACTGGTGTGCTACCCTTGTTGCGGAGCGCACTTCTTGTTTTGGAGCGTGCGATACACTAAGTACTGGAAGCACATGCGAAAAGCCCAGTAGTGGCATAGTCTATGGTATTCAAACTGTTGATGATATAAACCTGCATGACCTTAAGGACCCTAAACCTAGGGGAATTATGGTACATTCCTTATTGTGGGTAATGCAGGATTTATATCATATCATCAACCGAATCTACAAAAGCATCACGCCTTCGTTGCCTCTCCCATCACACGTGTTTTCCTGCTCTCGGCAACGATTTCCAAGGCCTGAACCCTAAAGCCTAATCCGAAACCCTACGCCCTAAATCCCAACTCCGAAACCCTAAACCCTAAATCCTAAACCCTAACTCAAGATGTTGAGACGAAGGAGCTCAAGGCCAGGAAGCTGCCAATCTCCAACTCAGGGATGGCCTGTTCTGGGACCCATGATACATAACACATAGTATACCTAATGTGCATAAATATACAATATGTTCATATATATATACACTTATAGTACATATTTAATAACATACAGTAGTATGTGGGATGGGAGTAAAGTGACGTAGGCATGGTAAGGGTGATTTGGAGACAGAGAAATAAAGCGAGCGGGTGAAAGAGCAAACAAGACGGAGAGGTCCCGGGATGCTGGGATGCGGCGATGGACAGACACAGAAATAAGGTCGGGTGAATGGGGGGGAAGAACCGAGAAAGAGACTACCGAAGCGAAGATCTGAAGAGACAAACGAGGAAGAAACAACCGCAGCCGGCCAACGGCTTTTTCGATGGGGAGGCATAGGCAAGTCTTTGAGCAGCCATGCGCCTCACACAAACTGCATGCCCATCGGCCCAGGTACAACTACCGTAGAAGAAGCTAGTGTGATTTGTTCTCAGCGATTCAAGATTCTGACCCTGAGTCCCTCGAGCCGCCTCTACCAACTTGGTGATGTGCGCGACGGCCTGGTTCAAGCATGTCGTGTCAAAGGCATAGCTTTGGGAACGATGCAATCCTTGCAGGTATCTTGTATGCTGACGTTCAGACCTGAACAGGTTCGACCCCGATCCTTCCATGCACCACGAAAAGCGACCAAGCGCCGCCTTGAAGAAGAGCCAGTACATTAGACCCCAGAAGCAAGCACCTGTCCATGGAGAGCTCGACAGCTGTGGGGTCAGGAGCAGATTATAATAGTGCGAAAAGGTACAAAAACAACGGCAGTGGCAGTAGGAGTAACCGTAGCGTAGTAGTAGTAGTAGTAGTAGTAGTAGTAGTAGTAGTCGTAGTAGTAGTAGTAGTAGTAGCAGTAGCAGTAGCAGTAGCAGCAGCAGCAGCAGTGGCAGTGGCAGTGGCAGTGGCAGTGGCACCTAAATGCTAGTTCTACCACCACTGCCACAGCGGCACATCCGGAGGCTATCTACTGCTAAATTTCGACGGCTAGAGCATCAATTGTCGTTCTAGGTAACGTGCTTTGATCGAAAGGTTTGGATTAGATCACAAGGAATCTACACACTACTAGCGGCTGCTACTTTTTGCAAACGCCTCCAACCAGTTCGGCGCTGGCGAGCCTGGGCTCGCTAGACGCCTGCATGTCTCGGCGGACATGATCGGTCTAGACTTGAACGCGCATGTGCTTTTCATGAGAACGAAGCCGTTCTACTTCTCATGACCGCTCGGAACCGTTGGAGTACAGATCTAGAAGGCTTGCACGGCCTGTGTTCGATTGGCTCGGGCTTCAGGTTGGTGGTGTATCTTCCACAAGTCATTGGGACATGGAGCGTCCAATCCTTGAATCCGTTGGCTCTGCCTGCCTCTGCGCTTTGCGCATCGCCAGCTTTCACCAGATGTTTTCGAGCGACGGCTTCATGATGGGTCAGCTTTGGCAAGGCACTGACAAAGCTGGCTCGGCCTTGCAAGTGACGGCGAGGGTGAGAGATGAGGAAGCACGTGACTGCCCCAAGAAGGCCGGCATGCTGAGGTGAATGCCCCCATGTTGTATTTGCCGACTGCCTGCGTCGAGAATCTGCTTGGAAGGTTCTGAACGGATTGAGATATCAGCTACCTACCCGATTGACGGCCACTAATCAAGAGCAAGTTCAGCTTCAATGTGGGTGCTGGGTGGGTGTAAGGACGGGATCCGAAGCAGATCAACGACCAAAGCCTCATACGAGTATCCTGGTAGTCATCGAATCTAGCGCCGGGCCTGCAGAGGGTGTTTGCGTGCCGGCGGAAAACACGCTTGCAGGACGGCGGAGTGTCGACGACCTGAGCGGTGAACCGATGCCCCGCGGCTGCCGTAGCATGTGTCGAAGTTGCGCCGGTCTACGGTTTCAACTGACCAAAAGAAAAACTCGTGTCCAACACAGTGAGGGTCGCGTCGGTATGCACGCTATGCACAATGCTGAAACTCCAGTCTCAACCGGAATAGAATGCAGTCCCTATGTAGAAGGACCCTGATGTACAGTAGAGACCCCAAGAAACGGAGACCTTTCTGAGCAGCCCACAGAAGCAGGCCGAGGCCACCCAGTACTGCGCGAGAGCGCGGCATGTGCCAGCAAAGACTCTCCGCCCCCTATATACCGTTTGCTTGGGGCTCATCACCAGTTAGGTGTGTTATTCATTCCCTTTTTGCAGCAGGTCTCTACCCTGCCATATAAAGTAAAGGAGAGCGAAGGGGTCCAGACAAATGGAGTAGATCTCACTGGAACAGTGTGGTAAACCCACACCGCCAAGACGTGACCCTACAAAGAGCCATTGGGCATCAGCGCTAGTCAGAGATGAGATTCTGAGATGGCTCCATTGCTTGGCCTGGTTGCTGGCTGGGGCGGCCAAGATCGCGACGCTGCCGTCAGTTCTTATTCCGGGGTATCAATAGTGTACTATATGTATATGTGTTGATGTCAGATTGGTTCGATACTCTCCATCCGCCAGCTCAGAAGACACATGAACAGCTCCCGCGCACGATCGTGGGCACAAGCACCGCCCTTCTGTGCGGCCTGCTTTGTTTTCCGGCGCGCTAGCACCCAACAACACACCCGAGTGCAACTGCTGCGAGAGGGACGCCAGCTACTTCAGTATTACTGCTAATACATTATTACTACTATTATTACCATTATTAGGAATCTACAAGAACCACGATATAAGCGCCACAAGGGCCGAACAGGGTTCAAAATCCGACACGAGATGGCCCTCTGCGCATTTGGCACTTTGGATGTAAGGAGTCCGTGGGCAGGCAGAGTCCCAGAGCGGCTGACACGAATCGAACTTCCTTGGCATCCCAACTTACGATGTAACTACCAAACACAAGTTGACGGGGCATTGCGGGAATTACCATGCCGACTCAAAGCCTGTTGTTTATGGACATGTGCATGACAGTGACGCTGCAGGCATCCATTTTGGATGTTGCACGTCACTGGCCAGAACGGCTTGCGGCTTGCGGTTACGTACATTGGGCAAAGCAGAAGCATTGTTGCAATCCGCTCGCTACAGCATGAACCATCATGTATGACAAATGGTTGCACATGGCAAAGATACATTCCTACATTCCCCTCCGTGCATGGGAAATACTTTCAGCTCGCCCAGGCAAGCTTGAAACTGCCTGTACCGCGACACCTTCAGTCAACAGTGGCGAATTCGAGATGACAGACCTGTGCAAAAAAGGCTGACAAGATGCCAATGCTGATGCGGTGGTGGATCCGCCACTATTTAAGACCAACCTACAGCTCACAGCGGCCGTTTTGGCGCGGCAGAGGAGCTACCCTACCCGCTTCAAAAAGAAGACTCATTGAAAAACCCGTTTTCGGATTTTCTTCGGCCAAGGCCCAGTAGTTTGGGCCTGTGGAACTCTGTGATTACATGCACTTCGATGTCCTGCACTCCGTAAGCGCTCTGGCCTAAGTTACAGTTGCTCTGCCCTGCTTTCACAAACCAGCACAGAGCCGCTCTGTTCCTGACAGGATCTTGGTTCTTTGAGGGTTTTTGGGTACAGGATAGCTAAAATTCTAAGAAGGGGCCTGGGCCTCAAAGAATGGGGCGGTACTGAATATTCAGGCTTCGACAAAAAGGGGCCTTCATCTTTACGAGGAACAGAACATTCGTTGAGCAATCAGCCGGTAGAAGAAACCAGGGATTCATGGTGTATCATGGTGATCACTCTCCCACAACAAGGGACATGTATACTCGCAGGCAGTGTCAATGATACCATGTCTGATGATACACAACTAGGGGCAGCCATGCTTACAGCTCCTGTGCGATTCACTTATGCAACAGTATGTTCTGGTAATTAGATCTCTCGCAACAAGTGACCATGAAGTACAAAGTCACATTACATGTAATGTGCTGCTTACATACTGACGCGTATCAAGAAAAGGAATATGTCGTCTGAAGCGTCTCATCGTCATCAGCGTCGTTTTCATTCCTCGTCAATGTAGAAATCCACACCATCATCGTCATAATCGGCGTGAGAAGAGTATGATGTTTGCGACTATGCCGACGGCAGTCACGTGATGATCATCCTGAAACAGAGAACCATGCCACTAGCTCCAGCAAAATCACTCCTCAGCACCACGCCCCGCCCCCCCCCCCCCCCCCTCCAGGAGCGGCGCGGGGGCCGCGCGCGCGGGGGGAAGTGCGGCGGCCGCCCCCGCGATCGCTCGTGGGGGGTGGGGGGGGCCGGCGGNCCCTTGCGGACCGCCGCCCCGTGAAGGTCCACCCCAACAAAAAAACCCGCCCCCCACCCCCCGCAAAAACCCCCCCCCGCCCCCCCCCCCCCCCCCCCCCCCCTGGGGCCTGGGGCCCGCGTGGGACGATGACGTGGTTCACGTGAGTGACCCCCTCCGAGCTTTGAGTCGGAGCGGGGCTGCCGTCGGCTTCCTGTCTGCCCCAAGTGCAGTATTTCTGCGTACTATGCTATTCTATACTATACTATACTATACTGACTGTATCAATGATATATAAAAAGTTGTGTCACTATGAGAAATGTACCATGTAGTATTACCGGGCCTATTCGCAGAAGCAAGTAAATTGCGAGGATTAGGGCTAGCGACCTGCCTATGCTTGGTGCAACCATGGTTAAGAGTTGAAGACAACATCGATAAGAGCTTCTAATCTGCAAAACTACAACATTTAAACACTAGAACCACTAGAACCTTCATTGTCTTGCTCCTGGTGCCACTATGCTTGCTGCTGCTGCTGCTGCTGCGACAACTGACGATTCACGACTACCGTGCGAATGATCATGTACTCAGTCTTGTCTTGTTAGCGGCGCACATTCCTGCGCAGCTGCATCTGTTGCTGCTCTCGTTACAGCCCACAGCATGTATGCATAGTGTTGCAGTATGTAGGCATATGTATGCACACGTGTGCGCGTGTGGAACTGTGTGCGTGTGTGTGTGTGTGTGTCAATGTAGTCTTCCATGGGACTCCTCATTGCTGCCACTTGTTCCCTGATCCTTCTTCCTGTTAGTACTAGAGGTACCATCCTGCCTGGCTACTTCCATTAGTGTTGCCAGTGCCACTACCTCTTCACCACCACCAGGACCGCCACGACAACAAAATCCACGAGGACGACGACGACTACTTCTGCTACTGCTCATGCTTCTGCTGCTTCTACTGCTTGCTTCTTGCTGCTCATCACTTACGACCTGCTACTTTCTGCTTACAACTTATTAATCACTACTTGCACAGTCACTCACCACTCACTCGTCAGCATCAAAGTACTGTTTACTACTTACACTAGGTAGTTCGTACTTACTTATGTACGATTGCTGCTACTGCTACTACCTACTGCATTCTTCTGCTAGTTACTACGGCTACTGCGACGACTACTACTAGCTACTACTAACAACAAAAGCCAAACTAGCAATGCTGCTGCTGCTGTTCCTACTCCTACTCCTATTACTACTCCTACTCCTAGTCCGACTCCCACTCCTACTACTACCACCTACTACTACTACTACTACGACGACTACTGCCACGACTACTACTCCTGCTGCTGCCACTACTACTACTGCGGCTGCTGCTGCTGCTGCTACTTCTACTTCTACTTCTACTTCTGCTACTGCTACTGCTACTGCTACTGCTATTACTACTACTACTACTACTACCACCACTACTACTACTGCTGTATGTGTATGTCAACTACAGTATGTGTATGTCATGAGTGGGTGGGCATGTTTGGGCACCGAGGTACATGCACATAAGCATGCCATCTTTCTATGTATGTCCGTGTATACTGGTGGCGATCGGTCTGGAAGGCTTCGGGTTTAGATGTTAATTAATATCGTATCGTAGAAATTCACGAGCTCAGTGGGAAGGGACGGCAAATTTCACGGAGCGCACGCTCCGAACATTCGCGCCCCTTAGGGAAGCAAAGGGAAGCGATGCTTTCAGTGAACTCTGTAGCCTGGAAGCGGAGGGAGCATCAATAAACTTGTCTATCTTCGACAACGTGCACAGATTGAGTGATGTCGATGTGCCTGTGGTGCAGCTGGTACAGCAGCATCCGCGAATGCTGGCGAATGCAGCTGCTCCTGACGTTGGAATCAGTCTACATAGATACACTGCGATGCACGAACGCGGGTTGGCAAAAGATAGTACGAAGCGAGAACACGACCGGACTCCGTGACCTCATCTAAGGGGCAGACTGTTTCATGAGCCTTGTGGATGACAAGCGGCCGCACACCCAGCGGCTTCTGGGAGCCCTCTGCAAGGGCAAGGCTGGCAAGAATCAATGCTGCCTGTGACAAATGGCACATGGGTCGCAAACAGGCCTGTGACTTTTCCCGGGACGGCACGGAGGGTACTGCAGCGAAGCAGCAGTGGCCGAGCACAGACTGTTATCATTTCTGCCTTCCTGTTACAATCAGCATATGGGTCATTTACCTGAATTCAACTACAGTTCTGTCCTTGGCTCGACGCATCGAGTTGGGAGTCGAACTGCAGTTCCTGAGACGAAACAAAGGTTGTGGGTTCTTTGCATCTGCAGCACAGTGGAGGTGGCTGGGAACCGTAGTAAGATCCAGCAGGAAATGTGTCACACTCAAAGCCCAAACACCGCAGAATGAACTCGTACCGCCCAGTGTCGCACAGCTTGAGCAGCCCTGCTTCAAGCTTTCGCAGTGACACCTGCACGCAGTCGAGCGCCCTCCTGAGCCTGTACTTAGCAGAGAATTGTGTGACCAATTCATGTGACCCAGACGACTAGTAACTAATATCAACATTGATCTTTCGCTGTGGCATGGGCTCACGAGTCCCAACCTCCACGTGGGCCATGAAGGCACCGATGGTCTTGGACAGCCATTGATGATCATGCTGCATCTTTGCCTGCTTGCAAGCAGCTTGTGCTCATAATCTGCACGGCCCGCAAGCGGTTCTCAACTAGAGTTGCTGAATCGCTTTGGAGCCCCGCCCCAACCTCACTGAAGATAAGATGGATTGGCAGTGTGAACTACTGAGCAGAATGAGAACAATGAGCAAGCACCGCACCATAAAGTAAAGCATAATCAGTTCAGGCCACCAGGTCAAGTGCTCTTGCAGGGCCCCGCAGTCGGAGGCCTCAATGAATCGGCAGAGGCGGGGGGGCAAAAGTCGGAGGCCGTGGACCTTCTTGGGGCCTTCAAGCAGTCCTGACCGCTGTCTCTGCGTGCTGCATTACAGCATATTGCAGTGCATGCCATAGACTGAGCCAGGCAACATCCCAACAGGAACCTCAGCTCTTCAAAGACCAAGAGATGGGCAAGACTAAGACCATCCACGTTTGTCCAGGATGAAACAATGAGGCCCTCATGGGCACACCAAGCAGCTCCTCAATCTCTATGGCAGCGCCACCATCAGTGTCAAGCCTACCGAGGCTTGAGCCCTGTGAGTCGATCACATTGCACTGTCTGCAGACCAGGCACAACTTGAAGAAGGTCCACCTTGGTCAATGCGTTTGCACTTGTTTCGCCGGAGCCTAGCCGTCACAGCTGAGCTCAGGCAGACGCGCGTCAGACACGTCCAACTCCAAGGCCTCGAAGTAGGTCTGGACCTCGGTCTGCACGACTCGGTCTTTCTGAGATTTGCATCTCACACACAGAGCCCTGGTAAAGAACTTCAAACATGGGAAACCGTGCTAGAGTGGTCAATGTGCCGACTTGTTGTGCATGTTCTCCTCCAACTCCACCAAGCTGATGTAGCCCGACTCATCGGCATCCAGATTGGAGAAGAGGGATCTTACCTTCCGTATGTGAGCCTCGGAGCGCGACAGCCGTGTGACATAAAGAAGACTGCGGAACCTATTTCACTGGACTTCGGGGCGAGAGGACATTGGTTCCAAGATGTTCGGTAACCTGTTGGTGCCCACCATCATTGGTAAGCAACAACAATAGCGTGCCTTTTGCATAACAGCAGCATCGCAATGGGTACTACCCCAACAAAACCATGCGCAAAAGCAAGAAGTACGTCTCAGCAAAAGAAAATACAACAGGCAATGACATTGAGTCTGGTAGCCAGTGGTCGCCAATGGACAAGAATACAGTCTCTCCGAAAACGACAATGACATCTTTGGTTCAACACAATGTGAGCACTTATCCGTTTAGACTGTGCATTTTGTCGGCTGAAACATCAGCTTTCTACATGAAAGTTATGTCCGGGACCCAAACGAAATAACTCGTGTTGGAATGCGACATCTTCATGTATATATACGAGCTGAAATTCGCATCCCGGTTGATGCCGTTCAACTGACACATTAAGATGAATGCCCTGCGACCGAGATGCCTCCTTGTTGTGAATGATGTTCTGCATGATCATCTCCTGCGCCAATGACAGAAACTCAGGTCTGATGTGCACTTGCACCCCGAGTACGGTCATGAAACTTGAAATGGGAATTCTGAGTTCGAGGCATGGTCGCTTTGGGCGCTTTCTATAGCACTTTGGCAAAAAACGCCTGTCACCTGGACAAAATGGCGAATCAAAACATGCAAGCCTCGACTGTTAAAGCAGCGCGCCCGATCATGCGAGTAGCACGCTCACATGCATTGGCATGGACATGCAATATACTGTTGCACAAACTTGTTCACACACGTCTTGCTGCAGATACCTGAGCGCCCGGCCACATTTAGCACAGCGAAATAACAAAAACTTATATAGAACAGGAAGAGGAAAGCCTCGGCTCAGCAGGATTATGTCCCTTCATGGAAAGCATGCAAATATCGTGCATTCAACATACCTCCCTCTCTGCACTGGTCCCACCTACATATGCAGGACGGAACTAGTCGGGGCCAACATGAGTGCTGCTAGACATCTTATTTTCCATGCTACTGTTGCCGCACATTGCCATCCGATGTTTCCCGGATGCGAGGTTGCGCATAATGGAAACCCAGCGCTTGGGACACTTCAGTAATTAGGTGGGCTGTCGCAGATTTGTCATCTTAAACCGCACAACACATGTTCGAGATTGCCCGTGGACTACCGGGTGGCTATTGGTGCTACATGAACGCTGGGCAGCCAACAAACTACTCGTGCATCACATGAGACCTTTTTGATGCCATAACGACGCAACAGCAGCCACGCTTGAGCCCACTTCGAAACCGTTGGCATCGTCTTTAAGTATGTCTGGTCCACGCCTGTTACAAGCGATCGCCGTCTTGCTTTCCAGAGGCGGACTTGCTGCTGGATTTCAACACAACACTTCGCCCATGCGGCCCGAACACTTGCAGGCGGTTCTGGGTACCTTTTGTCGGCACCCCATGATGCAAGTGCCCTTCCGGATAACACAGCCCGCCCTGGCACGGCCTGTTCCGGGAAAGGCTTCCTTGCAGTTCCCGGTCGTCAAACTGACATGTAGGCTCCGGGATGCCATAGGCATCTCCCCAAGCTCTAGCGATGGCGTATGTATGACACTCAATCAACGACTTCACACTTGTGATCCAAACCGGCAGGAAGCCGAAATCAGAACAGTTTTACACTTCTCTGCAGTTTGCATCGGTGGGATGTGGCAGAAACAGAACTGAGATCGTCTTGCCCGGTGCTAAAATCTCGCCATTCCGCACTGGACGCATTGCCGCCGCGAATGCCTCATTCACTTGTGCCAATCGCTGGGCCTGAAAGACAGCTATCACGGCACGCAGTACTCGACGTATGCATGCTTAACTCCTGTGGCGACTTTGCTTGCGCCTGCTCCTCTGTATAGCCTTCAGCTACTCGAGATTCGGCCGTTGCAAGGTATCAATGAACCACGTGGTCACTGCTGTCAACTCTGGCCATGGCCCACAGTCCAAAGAAAATCTCTTGAAGGACTGAGCCAGTGGCTTCAGTCAGCAAGTCATGTTTGTGCCTACGCACATCAAAGGTCGCCGGCCCGAACAAGACTTCGAAGGACCTATCTGAAAAGGCGCCGTTTGGTCGCAGTGCTTGACCCTGCGTGCGACAAACACACACATTGGCGGCCGGTTAACCGACCCATGGCGAATAAAACTCGCAATCTTCGACGTGTGTTGACGACATGAACATAAGCGACAGCCACAGCATGCCTGTGCAGTACGTGTGCCAATGCTTGGAATGACGTCGAAATCCCAACAGCCATAGTACGTGTGGACAGTGGCTGTGGAAATGCTTCAGATGGCCGTACACATGTCGGGAAGTGCCCACGCTTCTGCATCAGATTCCATCAGCAGCCCGTGGTTTTCCACAGGAATTCTAAGCACTGCGCGAAATTGAAAGTATTGTCGCGGGTCGTTGGGGCGAGCTCCTAGCTTGATTTGTGCAAACGGGGCACAAGGGTCCAATGATCCTGACACATCTGCTGTGCTGCGTCGGTGGACTCCTGTTTACTGTGACACGTGCACATGCGCCACGGCATCAGAATCAACATGAAATCGAACCCATGCTCTACGGAAAGTCCTACCTTGAAGTTTCTAGCAGCGAGCCCTGCAGGGGCCGCATCCAGCAGTCCCGTTACTTCAGCTTCCACTGAAGGTGGCATGGTTTAGTTTCGCCTACGCCTCTCTTTCGAAGCCAGCTGCTCTTATCTTGTGACGGATGGGGGGCTGCTTCTTCTGTTTAAGTATTGCATGATCGTACGTCGTATGTTGTGTTTATCGTTCTCGCTTACGCATCTTTGTGCTCTTACCTCGCCTTCTTCTCTGGAAGTCTTGTCTGCGGATGCTCTTTCATTGGCTCGCGCGTCCTTTCCTTCTATAGCACTGCCATTCCTGATGTCGTTGATTTGCCGTCTCTCGTCCTGAATAGGACCAACAACCAAATTTTAAACTACCGCAAACTAAGCTAACTAAGCTTAGACATAAGACTGACAGCAGAAAGATGTCATTCGTTTGCACGACTTTGCTGCTTCGCTATAAAGCCGAGCTGATTTCTGCTATGTATGTAACACTCCGGTTTGACACTGGCTGTACCATCGGACTGGCATTACAATCAATTTCGTGGAACCAATTGCAGACAAACTACCCAGCAGCTAGAATACCTACATTCCAAGCAGTGTTCCTGCAGCCAGGGGACGCACCACTCCGAGACAACACTCATCGGTCTCAATGCATTCTCCCAACTGACCCCGCCGCATATTGCCCTCGGATGATTGTTCCAGCTACGTGGTGCTTGCTTGGGATCAACGCCTGCAATGTCCACAAACTGCCATGATCAGCAAAATGCGCTGCAAAATGATGCTTAGCCGAAGGAGCATAAACAACGTGAGCATGGAGGCAGGGAGATCTTTCCAGTACTCATTGATGGCAACCAGGATTGGATCTGAGTCGTCCAAAGCACCTCGCAGCCAAGCGCAAACCCTGCTCCCGCGAAACGGCACTGCGGTAGTCGAGCGGCCCTCAAGAACTAGCTTGCGTGCTTTCCCACAAATTTCCGACCAAAGACATCATATCCCAACGAAGCTTTTCCGGGCCGGTGACATGGACTGAACTTTTAGCCGTCTGAAAATGCGCATGCTGGGCGTACGCAGAGACGAACAGAGACATGCATATGGGAATTCAAACATATATCCATATATGCATATATCCATATGTCCATAGATACATATATACATATGTACGTATATACATATATACATATACACATACATACATCTACATGTACATGTACATATATGATATATTTATATATGTCTGTATGTATGTATGTGTGTGGGGGTATGGATGCGTGTGTATGAGTATGTATGTGTATGTGTATGTGCATGTGGATGTGCATGTGTATGTGTCTGTGTCTGCGTCTGCGTCTGCGTCTGTGTCTGTATGTGTATGTGTATGTGTATGTGTACAAATACAAATACAAATGCAAATACAACGGCTTGACAGTGTACCTGGAGCCTCCGAATAACTGGACACAGTGTTCAGGAGTTTCGACCATAAAAAGGAACGATGTCATTCCGCTAAGGAGCCGTCGCCACGGTGATAATCCATGAGGTAGAGGGTTGATGCTTGCGTGAAGACAATGCCAAACCTTGCCGAAACAAGCAGTCGTGGCAGTGTATTACGCAGGCACGTGACACCTTCGGTCGCGAAGCACAACGAATGAATGCAAGCAGGAACTGCCAATGTTACAATCATGTGGTCGAGGAGCCCATAGATGATCAATGACAGTAGCACCAATGCCCAAACCAGAGATTTGAGAGTAAAGACGATCGAACTCACCAATGTCCGCAGCGCCTTGATGAAGCCTTAGCCAGAGAGGTAGCTCTCCTGTCTTGCTTTCTTTGTCTCTGTCTTTCCGTGCAAGGTGCCCTTCAAAACCAACCAGTACGGTTGTACTGACAGGAGTATAGGTTCTTGCTTAATTCAATCCCTGGGAGTTTTAGGGATATGGACCCGCGAGTGCAAGGAAGAAAGATGTAGAGTAGTGTCATATACATGTTACGTTAGGAAATGTCTTTCTGTTGCGCGAAACTTGTTCATTCGAGCCCGGTTCTTGTTGGACACGGGTTTCTGTCAGACAATGTTTCCTGTTGGACACGAGGTTCTGTGATTCAAGGAGATTTGTTGAACGAAGGGTTCTGTTTGAAAAGGGATTCTGTCGGACAACCTTGATAAGAGTTCTGAAGTTGAAATGTTTTCAAAACTGAACTGGGCAAGTTGAGGTAGCAAAGCCAAACTTGACGCCTGCACCCGACTGGCATGTCAGCACAGCATAGGTTAAGAAGTACTGTACTGCACAGCAGGCCCTGTCTGTGCAAGCGTACAAGGAAGCTTCGCAGCACCAGTTCTTTTTTACATGAGTGCGTGACTCGTGTCGTTGCCAAGCCCACGTCCCACCCCTGCCAACGCAGCCCATGTTCCCTCCCAATGTAAATTGGGGTTTGGGCATTTGGGCTTGTGCATCTAGGCAATCTTCTTCTCGAGCGCAGCTGAAATCTGGTTTTGGGAACCTACGATGCTATGCCATTGCCATTGCCATTTGCACATTAAGTCTGCCACAAATAAATAGGTCCAGCAAAACTGTGTCAGAGACGATCTTGGGTACTGCAAGGTCGGATTGGAGGGAGAAGTTGCAAAGGCTCGAGATTTAGACAGACCCCTGCAGACAGGATGCGGGTGATTCGCGCGATGCGCGTCAATCGAACCAGTCTTGTGATTCTGATGATCCGCAGCACACGCATGTTCGTCAACGTAGACACCCCGGGCGGAGTGTCCTGCGTCCACTGAAACGGCCAAAGTTTTCAGGCTTACCATGCCTCGGAGCCGTATGAAGGAATTGGGCCACAGGTACGTGCATCTTGCAGCACTTCAACATGCATTTGAGCTTACTGCTCAGAATGTCCATATACAAGAGAATCCAAAACTCACGATTTTTTGATGCTGCCCACTCCCAAGTGCCTGGTTGAGCATGCTCAGAGACATCTCAGGGGGGCAGAGCAATGCCGCGAATCACTCACTTGCTGGTCTGACTTGCACTGGTTTATTTCCAAAACGGTCCAAAACAGAGTGTGGCTGACGACTCTGCTGACGGCATGACCCTTCAAGCCCACCTGCACGATAATTTCTACGAAAGCGCTGCCGACAATGACAAGATCCATGATGTTCCAAGCCAGGTTCTTGTCTAGGAAGAACTGCTTGCCTCAACGAGACGAAGCAGCCCACTATTGCTGTTGGCCTCGAGGTCTGAGGTCTGACAGTCTGAGGGTGCTGCCATAAGCGGCCATTCTCAGGAAAAGTTCCACCTGAGAAAAAAGGCATACCGTAGAACAGCTAGGTCGGCCAATGCTCACGATATCTTCACGAACGTGACATCGGCAGACATGCAAGCATGGGCACCGAAAACAGCGCTGTGAAGATGTAGCCAATGACCTGATGGGCAACATTGCGCTATCGGCGAGAAGCGAAGTTACAACGGACCTGCGAAGATGTTCAAGCTTTCACATATGTGGCTCTTGGCACAAGCTGCTGTGCCAGCATAAGGTGGGGCTAAGAATGGGTTCAACAAAAGCAACAGCCAGTGCTCATGGCTAAGCGAAGCGGACTCTCGATGACAGCGATTCGCAAGGAAAGTCAAACGACTTGAGGACGCTCTGTTTTCTCTACGCACTAAGGCGAATACCTCCATCTCGATCGCGGAGTGACCTGAAACAAAGCTTGTGATACCAGTGGACAGGCAGGGACGTTGCAAGCCTTCCCCAACCGTCCTAACCCTCCTCCTGCCCTTCGGGGTTCACTGCAATGAGTAGGAACCAGGTCTTCGACTGCACCTGTTTCTTATGTCCTTCGACAGCGAGCGCAGGCTACTGGGCTTCTGAAGAGGCAACTTCACCATTCCACAAGGCTGATCACACTATTTCAGGTCTCATACTGTAGTACTCTTCGGTTGCCGTTTGACCTTGGACACTCCCGCTCCAGTTCCTCATCATGGTTTGTTGGAGGTACGGTGGATGTGCGTCAGTGAAACATAGTGAAACCATGGCACTTCGGGGACTGGATATCGATGTTAAACGATGTGCGGCGTACTCTCCTTCCCTGACTAATTACCCGAACTGGTGCAAGCTTGTCATCATCGGCCATAATAGCCACTCCTTCGGCCAATGTTGCACATCAAGCTCTCAACGATTCACTTCCGAAGGGATTCAGCGCATGAAGAACAGGGCTCCCATTCCCATAAGAGCTTCAGGTTGTGCCAGCCATGTCATGTGCGCGTAAGAAGATTAAGAGACCGAAGCCAAATGGCAACACGAGTCAGACTGCGCGGAATAGCTGCGGCATGCCGGAACAGAGACGAAAGATGTCGTTCCTCGGAACGTCTGCCACAGGCGGTTTGTGCGGCTGCAGCTGAAGTCCGCACCTGGGTTGCGTGCGAACATCTGCACATCGACGCCCAGCTCCACCGCATTCGCCACGATGCAGACCGAGAAAAAGATTTCGAAGGGCCTCGGTGTCTGACTTGTTGCCTATCAGTTCACATGAAGGGTTGATTTCCAACGAGATGTGCTGCTGCATCAGGGTTTCCCGAATCTTTCCTATGAGTCCAGTGCCATCTCAGCCAAGAGTCATCGACTGAACCACGCGCTGCATCTTTTCTCTCCAGCTCATCTCTCCCCAGTTTGGAGGAGGGGCATTCCGGATACTCCGCCGGGTTTGCCTCAGAGTTGACTTGATGCCAATCTCGGCTTCCAGGGCAACTCTGGACTGTGCCGCAAGCGAAACTTGACTGCAACAGGTTTAGAGCCGCTACAGCGGACGGGGCCAGAAGCCCACGGTACATCGTCTAGTCAGTCTAGTCTACTTGTCTGATCATGAGTTGGTGCCCCGGCGAAGGACAGATATCGTCATTGGCCTCGTCCTCGGGCGCCCCTGAAGGAGGCTTCGGTTGGCCAAGGCTTTAGGTCAGATTTGCAGGGCTTGAGCACGAAGAAGAGGGGGCTTCGGGGCTGAAATTGGTATCAGTATATATAGGAACAAGTATATAGGAACAATACAGGAAAAATAAGTAAACAATACAGGAATGGCTGGAATGCTGGGTGGTCCATGTTTTTGGGTCGGATTGCACTAGAAGCGGACAGGAAACCAAACGCCCTCAGCTCCCAAACATATAGACTCGTCTAGGGCTGTAGGCTTTAGGGCTTTGGGTTTAGAGGTTTAGGCTCCAAGGTCATGGGTTTGGGGTATGAGAACTCTGCAGAAAACATCAACCCGTGCAGAAGCAGGCTAGCCGTTTGCCGAAGGCGAGCTACGGCCTTCAAAGTGAGTGGGAGGGGGCAACAGCACTGATACCTGTCTGTCACCAAATACGAAGTCCGAAGACAAATAGATAGCTAGGCAGACAGACGGATAGGTAGATACATCTATCTGTCTATCATCTATGAAAGATGGATAGACAGATAGATGGTTTGTATAATATATATATATATATATATATATATTTACATATGTATGTATTTACATGTACACATGCAAATACACACATGTATCAAACTATGGGTTCACCTGTCTACCTATTTGTCTGTCTGTCTGTCTGTCTGTCTGTCGGTCTATCTGTCTTTCTCTATATGTGCCCATCTGTCTGTCTATCCGTCTGTCCGTCTATCTGTCTATCCATTCTCCCGTTCTATCTATCTATGTGTCTAAGTACCTATGTACGTATGACGCATTTGCATACATACCATATCTGCACACCGTTTGATATCACCGCTAGGAGACACATGATTGATACTGCCCGATACAGAAGTACTCCTAATGAGCAAACAAAAACACTGCTCGCAGCATATTCATACACCTGTTGGTTCTGAAACCTCTTGCACATCCTTTAACATGTTCCGAAGCAGCAGTACTACCATTGCTACTGCTACGATTTCCATTTCTCAAAAGCTGTGTGGCAAACGCTGGTTTATATTGTCCGAACTAGTTCTGCTGACTTAAATTTATGAATGGTAACTAACTCTCCTTATGCTCGCAATATCGCTCGTACGACTTTAATATATTATACCGCCACGAGCAGTACTTCCTGATGACTACCATGACAACCAATTGCATTCATAGCATCAAGGGTGAAGCCCGGAATAAAGGCATTGGTATAAGTAAGTAACATACCGGCAACAGATGATGACGCAACGCGCATTGGCAACAGCACAGTTTCTGGTTTCAACACTCTCCAAACCCACCAAAGCCTGAATTTCCCGAGTGAAACCGACCCATCTGCGAGGCTTGCTTTCCCATCTGCCACATGAATCCATTAAGATGGCCGCTCGGCAGCCTTCGAGGTCGATTTCCAGCGTCCCTTCCCGGGCCGAAGCAGCACGCCTCATGGCCTCCTCCTGCACAAAATGAGCCCTTTCACAGCGCCTAACACAAGTCTTTCGCTGGCAGAACTGTCAGCATCGTCTATTCAATCTGATGCGCTCCTTCTCACTTTGCGTGCGGAAAAGCCTTGGCTTGGATGCACCTTAATGCAACAGCGTGTTGCGGAAGGGCTCACATGTAGCGCATCACGGAAGACTGCACTTGCTCAGCATATTCCCTGGCCCTCACATCGTTGTACCGTGCCAAACTCCATGGCCACGTGCTACTCAGATTGATGCCAACTCTGTCAAGCTGTTGCTGCACGTCGATCATCGCCGATTCCTTGCCAGCACTGGGTGCGAACCGCTTCGCATGTCCCCATCGAGAATCGACAGCGGAAGTAAGGCAGACAATGTCCATGATTCAAACCGAAGGTGTGTTTTGCTTTCGTGAACATACTGCAGCAGCCCTGTGAGCGGACGTCTGTCACCTGGCTTCCTCGATTTCTTAAGCTTCCTTTGGCAGACATGTGCAGAAATATTATGGGTTACGAAGTCTCGTGGCCAGCACAACACGGTCCGGCAAAGGAGGACCCGCCCCTGTCCTTGCGAATCCCGCTGTCTCGACTTACCTTCAAGGCATGAGTCTCGGAACATGCCACGGATGACCGCTGCCTCAAGCGATGAAGTCAACTTTCGCAACCGCTGCCCCGTAAGATCTGCAAGTGAATAATACAAACCTCCAGCCCTCAAGCTGCACACAAACCCATTCGAATGACAGGTTGGTAACTTTCAACGCAACATGGCAGGTCTCTTTTGCAGGACTGCGTGGTCGCGGGGACAGCTTTCACTTTTGACCTACAATACATCGACATCACTGCCGCCGTCGCGTCAAGATCTCGCTCAGTCCATCAAACCACCTCTTCATTTATGCACTCGTAATCTGTTGGAGCACTGGGTTCCCGCAGGTGAGGCTGATGCAGCTGGGCTCTTTGGCGCAAACTGCAACTGTCATCGTCTCTCTGGGTCGTGTTCCAAGGCTGCTGCACGACGGGTCAGGGACGCCATCTCCGCTTCCATCTCCAGCCGTTCGTCCTCCATCTCCAGCTCCAGCTCTGCCAAGGCTGCATTGGCTGCTTGTTCACGCTGTCGTGCAGCTTTCAGCCGAGCTCGCATGTTCGCCAGCTCGTCGTTCATCTCTGCGAACTCCTCCATAGTCATGGGCGCTGCAGCGACGGAAACGATGTTGCGATGGCCTTGGACACATCCCTCAGGCAGCCGTTGAAAGTTTCGGCACGGGAAACCAGTCGGGAACGATCCATTCTGAAGCGCCGGATGCTCGATGCTGGGTGCCGGAAGGCAGCTGCATGCTGCGCAGGTGCCCTGCGACGAAATCGATGCCATCAGGTGTGCTCGTCGTGCATGCGCTCAGCCAGAGGACGGCCGCCGCAAGGAGACCGGCTCGGGCCGCATGGCGCCTGCCGACGTGGGATGCGCGCTGCATCGCTATGGACGAGGGGGAACTCAAACGACGGCAACAGTGCGGATGAAAAAGTCGAGCCGGCTACTTGTACCCTGTCATCTGTTTTCTGCTACAGAGTATCCCGTTGTGCCAGACTCTCAGGATGAGTCCTGACGTCTCCTGCGGTCGAGAAGCCGCATGAGCTTGACCCACATCGTGCTGCGGGAGTGCAACAGAATGCATAAAGAAGACAAAAACTGACTCATGACATGTTCATGCTACACGCAAGGCAGTCTGCTTTGGGACCTCTTTCAGGACTGCGAAATTCTAAGATCAGGGACTGCGGCTGAAACTTCTGCGTCTCGTAATCTGAGTGTCATTCAAGGCCCTGCTGAAGTCAGTCAGCAGGCTTCGGATGATGGCTTTAGTCGAGGGGGTGTAACTGTTGCCTGCTGGCCATGAAGAGTGCAGAGCTGCTGCCTTCCGTTTCTGGTTTATGGCTGCTTTTGTTGTGCAAGTCTTGCCCGTTGAACTTCCAGGCATTCGTCCGTGCGTCCTCGCAGCTGTCTTGCATGCGCTACTGACCGTGTCTGCTTTGACGATTCCATCCTACAACGTTCAGCGCTTCAATCCATCTCTGCGCCGGCTTTGTCACGAAGAGCTTGCTGGTGCTGCACGCGAAGGCAGTAACATCTTGTGGTACCTAGCTACTGTGTCCCGCTGGCAATCCCTCCAGCCTGCCGGGAATGCGGTATTTCGATCAGGTCGAGGTTCATTTCCTGCGTTTTTGGGCGCCGTGCTCACAGGGGGTCACCGTGCTTCCATGTGACATGAAGTGCAAGAAAGGCCAGCCAACCGCAGCAGCTTGGATATTACTCAGTTCTGGTATCTCTACTCCCTTCTCGCGCTAGATTGCCTAGCAATCAGAACCTGAAGGCGTGAGAGAAGCCTTCACAAACCTATCAGTCCAGCCACATACTCAAAGCTCTCAAGTCTCTCGTAGCTGCTTGGCACTTGCATGCGGCGCGACAAAGGCTGGCATCACCGCCTCCACCACGGCTGCGGGTGGTGCTTCGAGCACTGCTGCATCCAAGGACTCTTGTCGTGACGCTACCTGGCTCGGCAGGATGCCACTGAGCTCAGATAGCTGGCAAGGTTTCCGGGCGTGTTGTAGGGTCGAGAACAATGAAGCAGAGATGCTTTGCACGCGAGATCGATATTAAGTGTCGTTGGAATGAATTTCCGCCCTTGTACACGGGAGCTGAAAGTTCTTGGTCATAGGCGGAGTTCTGCACTGTCAAGATGACATGAACTCAATTGCAGTATGCTGTGCAACCAAAAAGCCTCTAAGGTGTCTTGCGAGTCAAGTATGCTCTAGCTTGCTGATGCACACGCAAGGGCTCGACCTTGGAAAATTGCACAACCCCAAAGTCCTGAAGTCGTGCACCCCGAGGCCCAAAGTTCTAAACTCCTGAGCCCTAAACCCCTAAACCCTTAATACCAAAGCACAAACCCAAATCGCAGGGAGGTGCCAACAATGCCTTGGAACCATACTTCGGAGGATCCACGGGCAGGCTCTCCGGTTCTGGGGGCTGCCTGACAGAGCAGTGGCTGCTGCTCAGATCCAAATTGCAAGACCAACAAAATGCAAAGCTCAAGCTCGTCATTTTAAATGGCGGCGGCTGTAAGATTATGTAAAGCTTACTCAAGAGTCGAGGCCGGAATATCCTTGCAGATTATGAGCCCTTACGACCCTAAGCTTCAAGCCCCAGCCCGAAGAACATGTGATTCCTGGGCCGCTTCGCAAAACTCGTCAAAGCCGAGGCTAGATAATGCCGTAGGGAGCAGGGAGGAATGGAGCACCTACATCGCAAGCATACGTAGGACATCCATCAATATACTGTGATGCCTCTGCTTACGAGTGAGTGCAGTGCATGCATGTCGACATGAACATCTAAACTAATGTACATCTACGTTACCACTACAGCAAGCGGAGTGGATAAATATGTACGGAAAGACACACACACACACACATATATATATATATATATGATGCAGGGCTGCCACACCCCCCCTCCCCCCCCCACCCCATGGTATCCCCCCTTGCCTGTCAAGTGGGTAGCTGTCTTGTTTGGCCTTGTTGCTTTCCCCGTCTGGTCTTGTTTGGCCTCGTCCCCTCTCCCC
>BGNK01002560.1:10345-23860 GCA_003297005.1 Symbiodinium sp. clade A Y106 | reverse complement strand
CCATGGGGGGGGGGCGGTGCGACGCGGCGACGCGGCACCATATACATATATATATATATATACATACATATATGCATATTTACATCCATATAAACATACATTACACTACACTACATTACATACATTGCATGCATGCATACATACATGCATACATACCTACGTACATACATACCTACATATATACATACATAAATACACAAACGGATGGAACAACAGATGTATGTAGTACGTACACAGAGTACAAGCATACATATAATATTGACTACCCATGCGCTGAATTATCTTTTAACTACGTGTTGCTTTACATGACCGTCCCTTTTTGCATGTATACGTGTCGTAGCAACTTTAAACAGTTGCAATGGCCAGACCATGTTGCGATCATATTCAGACACTTGAACAAACTTGTATACACATGTATACATCAACCGCCTCTGCTCCTGATAGTAGATCTCCGTCTCCGCCATTGCCCTCTGCTCAGGTTTCGCCACCAGCAGAAGGGACAGCACCTGGCCGAATCGTCCGTCTGCATCACGCATAGGTAGATCAGAAACAAAAGTGGGAAGCAATAGACAACGGTACTTTCCTACTCGTGGCACGCGCGAGCTAAAGCTTGCTGCGACCGTGCGAGTATCGCTAAGGGTCTTGTCATCGGTGGTGGGGAATGGTTGTGCGGCCGGTGATGCAACTCGGTCGCAAGTGGAGGTGCAGCTTAATTGTCTTGCACACGGAGCCCCTTTTGAAGCAACAACCCCGGCATGCACCGAAGACAGGAGGGCTCCTCATTCTGAGGACCCGTCCCTCCCCGTCTGGGGCCCTCAAGTGCCACCATGACCTGCCCGTGTCTGATTTTCAGACACCATACGTTGTTCTTTCGGCGAAGGAGCTTTGTCCTTCATGATCTGAAGACTTCAATTCTTCTTACAAGGCTGGCCCTCGGGAGTCCCAAAGAGCACATCTGCCCTCAGGACGTACTTTGCACCGCGGATTACTTCGCTCTCTTCCTGCAGCGTACAGAGCTCTCCCTGAGGATAGAGAAGCCCCAAACCGGCCGTTGGCTCAAAGATGACCGGAGCTTCGTGCGGAACATGAAAGACGCTGAGGCCCCCATCGAAACCTTCCGGCCCAGAGTTGTTAAGAAACACTCGCAGCGAGTACTTGGATATAAGACCATTTGGAGTGATGGATCTGTCGATATGTCTCGACAGATACCCTCCCTGCTCATACTTCTGTATTCTGATCACATCATTGAGCCCATAGGGAACCAAACCATCCACCGACACCGTGCGCAGCACCCATCCAAGGCCGGCGTCCCAAATCGCCTGGGCAAACTCTGGGTCCACGATGTCCACGTATTGCATGTCCTGCACATGTAGTCGGAACTGCTTCTGGAAACCGAGGGGCTCTACCACATTGATGATCCGGATGCACTCCAGCAGCGACAGGAGGCCAGGTATGCCCATGCAGTCCACGTTTCTGAAGTACCGGGGCTCCGGGAAGCGCTGCTCCTTCAGAAGTGAAGCGAGCTCAGAGAGCACGCACCCTTTTCTTCGCTTCTCATCAAGTTTCTCAGGTTCTTCGATGACCATGGAGACTTCCACAGCTTTGTGCTCAGGTGTCCAGTGGACAGGCACTCGAAGCACCATATCCTTGGAAGGTGGAAGCTTGCCTGGCAGGGTAGTGTCGTGTACAGAGGAGGCAATGCAACCGCAACTCTCAGCATCTGCCTGAGCTAACATCACAGGCTCCGGACTACACAATCCCGCCTCCAGGCCGAGCATGCCATGCTGTTGGTATCGGCATGGAGGCAGGCGGGTCGTTTCGTCTTCGACGCAGGTCACGGCTCAGGCGTCAGCTTCGCACCTAGCTTGAACTGCAATCCTTAGAAGCTAGCCACAGCAGTTACAAGTGGATGTCCAGGAGGACATGGGCTTCAGGCTCCTCGTTGAGCATGCAAACGGCGGCGAGCAAGTTCACGAGATCGAAAGTTATGCCCAGAAGGGTCCTGCCTATCTTCTGCAACTCTCCTTAGGGCTGATTTCAGCAAACTGTAGTACTTAATCGAAGAATCATCCTGTTGACACTCTGGGTTCGGGAGTCTTTGATTTCTGAACTCTTTGTGCGCGTATGGCGGCTGGTCCGACCCGCCCTCGGCCTCATCTTGGAAGTTCAGCCGCTGGAGCAACTCGCGTTGGTGCCGGTCCATCTTGGTCTGCACCTCCGCGAGGAACTTGCTGAAGGCCTGCAGAGGACTTCCGAGCGCCAAAATTTCCGCACTTTATGCCCCGCGCATCCCCGCGCAGAAGCCAGTAGCAGCCAAAGTGAGACAGAGATGCTTCTCCTCGGGAAATGCCGGTGCGACCAGATAAACTAGCGACTGGTCCTCTGCTCCGGGAATTTATCTGGATGATGTTGGCTTTGATTGCCAGCTTACCAGCTACCGAAAGGAGCGAAAGCCTCCACCTGGCTGTTGTCTTCGCCAGGTCCTTCCGCGTGCACAAAACGAAGAGCAAATGCGAACAAAAAACCAGGAATCGAGACCATCGAAGAATCCTTCTGGGCAGCTGGTTTGTCGACGCACTATGTTAAGTCCACCATAGTCTACCTGTCTATCTGTCAGTCTGTCTACCTATCTATCTACACGACACCGGCGCCCAGCAATACCCTCAAAACCTGAGCAGTTCCGAGACGAGCATTGGTCACCCGGAGAAGATCTTGAGCAGTCTGCAAATGGGCCTTGTCATCCAATTGGCCCGTGGTGTCTCAAGACGCAGAGCATTCAGGCTATGTGTGTGCTTTGAAGCCTTGCAAAGGCGGGTAAATGTGCAATGCACAGAGAGGCATTCCGAGCTGACATGGCCGTGCCATGTAATGCTGTTGTCAAAATTGAAAAGAAAACGCAACGCAGGAGCATCAGAAGTGTGCAGCAGTGCAGCGTCCTGCAGCCTCGCCGGCTGCGCTGGTGGGAGGCCCATCCTGGCTTCGGAGCTGGAGCTCTGAGCCCTCGCTGCCAGGCTCTCCGCACTTTGCCACGCTTTCATCCAACGCGGCCCGCCTCTGGCATCTGCCCCCCTGCGCCTGGGCTACTGCCTGAGCGCAAATGCGCGGCGACAAGGACGCCACCTCTCGAGGCTGTGAACTGGGACCCACGCGTCGTGCACAGGAGCACGATCCATGTATTTTCCGACATCTGTTGCATTCACGGCTGCGGAGAACGCTTCGGCGAGACGAAGGGACTACAAATGCCCTGAACTAGGAAGGCACTCCTCTTGCAACCGCGACTGCACACAACTAGAGCCCCTGGCCAGACAAGGCCCAAGCAGGCATCCCAGCCAGGTACGGTCTTTTTGCTTGAAGACAGACGAGGCATGCATCGCATTCCCACGACTTTGCCGGAGGGAGAGCAGAGGGCAGCAATCCTCGTGCTAGAGGCGGTCTCAGCAAAAGCTTGGTAGCTTGAGTTTTGACGTGAAGTCCCGGCACTCGTAGCTCCACAGTTCACATCTCATGTGCTTGGCTGACAGCACGTGGGATCGCATGACCGATTTTCGTTCAATGCAGGCACTTGCTATTAGAAGCTGTAACAGCCATCAGTGAAGCCCAGAGGATGCGTCCTCACAGCAGGGAAGCCACACGACGCCGAAGAAACGCAAGCATTGTGCACGATTGTGCTCCTGCTACACGCCTGCAGCATACGGAGCACTTCGCAGCCCATCTATGCACCCTCGTTGGCCAAGGCCGCAGCCCCCACCAAATGCTGGGCTTCGACCGGGCTTCCGGCAACCTCCGATGAGATTTGCATGGAAGAGGCTGTCAAATCTGCCGCATAGAAGCTTCGCACCTTCAGCGGCATGCCACTCAAGACCTCGAGCCCAGAACAGAGCCGTATCCGGCCGCTACAAGGAGCAAGAAAACAACAAACAAACATGCGTACACAGAGGGAAATGTAACAATCAACAATGCAACTGCAGAAATGCCCCCCAAACTAAAAGCAAGTCGCCGCGATCTCTGTGCGCAGGTGCCTCAAAGCCTGCGCAGAGCTGCCAGCACATGTACCGACGATTTTAAACGCCGATCATTCCATGATAAACAGATCGTAGTGGCTGCTCTTGTCTTGGCCTCGTCGCGGCGCTTCAAGCCATCTGCGTGTACCCACTTCACGAACCTTAGAACACAAAATGCATGGCTTCTTCGCTGATATCCTCATGATCTGCATCCCTTAATCCCTTGCCGGAGAAGCAAAGCCAAGCTCTGCACCCACAGGTAAAGGTCACCAACGCAGTAGCGAAGGCCTGGTTAGGCGATGACACTCCAGTGGCAGCAATCGCGACGCGCGCCAAACGACCAATGTGTCGACTTTCGTCTGCCGGGTCCACAGCCAGCCAGCCGACAGCCTCCAGAAAGTTCTCCTGAAGTGTAGGCAGGACTGGGCGGGCTCGAGATTCTGCAACTCCATGCAACCTGAACCAGCCGTCATGGCTGGGCAGAACAACAGGCCCTAGAAACCAAGGCCCAGAATGACGAATTTTGTAAACTTGGGCCCGCCGAAACCCTGCAAGAAGACAAAGGCCCACTCCGAGTGGATTCCCCCACGAAGCCGAATGGTGGGACTTGCGTGTAGGCCGGCTGTGGGCTGCTGCTGTTCATCTCTGTTCCTCACCCGAGTGCACGACGAGCCTTAGACAGGATTTGACAGCCAGGGTCAAAGACTGCTTGTGATCCAGCCTGTTGTAGCCATACGTGTCTCAACCCAGGATGCATTGTTCACACACATGCCATTAAGACCGAATCCACAAGCGCCGTTGCCAACCTGCCAGTGGCTCCTGAAGCTCGGCATCGTCCGAAGAACTCTTCAACATGATGAACCTGAATAGCAGGCAGCCGCCGCCAAAGATCATGAGACAAAGAGCCATGACATGTCTATCACCAAGACTAACACTGGTCATTGACGGCCCCCGTTGTAGCATCCAGCTGGCGATACCTAGGCGCTTGCAGAGCTGCGTGCGGCAGCAACAGCAACGAAGCATATACTTTCTGACATGTAGTGGCTGTGAGGTATGAGGCTCAAACTCGATCGCGGTGGCATTCAGCACAATTAGCTCACCATAGCCGGGCCTCCCATGTGCCGGAGAGTACAAAGACAAGGGTGGCCTTCCAAAAATGAGGAATAGTAAGGGGCAGGCTGGCCAGGATGTCGCTTCACTGTGAAGCGAGCTGGCATATCTTCATACCTCACTCCCCATCACCTCTCTGAAAATCTCACCAGAATCTATAGAATCTAAGAAGCCTCGATGCAAGGCCCTAGGCCCCTTTAGGCCCCCTTTGCACTCTTCGAAGCCAAGCTTCTGCAAAGAAGGCTCGCCAGAGTCGCCGTTCACAATATTCACCGGCCTCCCGCTCGGGCTTTTCGTTACGTTTCGGGCTCTCTCCTCCCTACTCAGGCCCTACTCTGCAGAGGGGGCAGAAGCCCGGACCGGCACAGTCAGGGTCCCTGAGAAAAAACCGCAGAAGAAGACTTCAGTGTCTCTTTCGTGGTCCAGGCGCCCACAAGAGGAGTCTGGTGTCTCATCGGCCTTGCCTGGGCCGAACACACAAAGGGCAGTCCTTCCGGGAGGCTAGTGCAGCTGTTCCGGACCCGGGAATGGCACGGAGAGAAAGGTTGAACAGGCACGGGATCCACCAACAGCTACATCTCAAAAGCTTCACTGCCTTATCAATCTATTCATCCCCTCAATCTGCGACTATCAGTGCCGCATGATAACAGGTGCATCTTACACCGATGACAGGACAGCTGCGAGTTTATCGGTGGGGTCTCGAACTCGATCCTCGGAAGGTCACCACTCCTCACTCTCACAACACCTTTCTGCAGCGATTGCCACTGTAAGGCGTCTTCAAACTGGGGACAAGTTGCCGAGGTGCCAACTGTGTCGCGGAAATCTAGCTAGCGAGCCCATCACCCTGACTGAGATCACAGTGCTGAGCCCAGCACACACCGAGCCATTCAACGTTCGGAAGGTTCGCTCATAGGCATGGACATGCGATGCCAGGTAAAGGTCGACCCGGTACCTACAACATGGAAACGCATTTCGGGATCACAAGACCACATTTAGGAGTGTTGCTCCATGTGCTGCAGACGGAGCCGGTTCCAAAAATTTTAGATTTGCAACATTATCCACACCTTCCCCGTGCGACATCCTACACACACCCCCTATGTCTCTATAGGATGGAATACCGCAAACTCCTGCTCGAACTGCTTCGGCCTCTGGTTAGACTCTTGGAACAAAGACCTTGTGGGGCGTAACCGTGTGCAAATCAGCATGCATGTTTACCCTCTGAGGAAGGCACGGTAATCTCGACATGCCAACCCCACAGCACGTCAACTTGACACCTTGTGAAAGTTAGTTACCAAACAAATGCTACGAGCTCCACATTAAAACCTAACTCCAAACCTTACACAGACACATGCAAAGCCATATATACATACCTACCTACCTACGTGCGTACGTACATCCATGCATGCATGCATCCATGCATGCATACCTGTCTGTCTGCGCGTCTGCCTGCATGCCTGCTTGCCTACCTGCCTACCTAAATACATACTACATACTGGCATACTTACAAACTCACATACACAAATACATACATGCATACATACATACATACAGACAGGCATACAAACATACAGACATACATACACACGGACATACACACATACATACATACATACATACATACATACATACCCTGTAGCAACAATAGCAGAGATAGTTCCAGTATTAAAAATAACGATAGCAATCCTACTAATAGCAATGACAACAATTTTAACCCTGTACAATACAAAACTGCAGAACGCAACTGTAGTGCTTTACTAAACTCTGCTCTGCTCTGCTCTATTCTACGATGCTATGCCATGGCATGCTGTGCCATGTCATGCTCCACTCCACTCCGATCCGGCTTTATTGTACTGCACTCTACTCTACACTACGGTACGATACTGTACGATACGATACGAATTTCCCTAAACCTTAAACCCTAAACCGATCCCAAATCTTCTGCCAGGATTGCCTCACAAGCAGTGGCTCCAAGATGGAGCGCAAAGAGGCAGCCTTCCGGGCCAGCATTCCAATTTCCTAGATCTTCCAAGATCCCTTAATGAAGGAATATACCTTGGAATCATACTGGGGATCCTACTATGTATGTTACGGTATAGTCCTTCATGAAATGATTTTGGAAAGTCTGGGTTAGGGAGTGCTGCCTTGAAGGTTTGGCGCGTGAGGCCGGGTTTCGGGACAGAGGATCCAGGCATTTGGACTGCTTCGAGGGATTTGGGGGGTTTTGAGGCTGGATGGGTCTGCTTCATGTGGGACTTGCACTGGATTCCCTGCTATTTCGGGCAATCCGTGCAGGTGTCGGTGAAGCAAGGAAGGCCCACTAAACCCTAAACCCCAAATCCACAACCCGAATAAGTAACCTTACCGTAACCCTTATAGCAACCGCTTATTATACTAACCATTACAGTTGAAACCAGTATAGTAACAACAGTAAGTTACAGTACCCTTATCCCATCACGAAACAACCTCCCCCTTGTGTCCCGAAGGATGATCTCCCAGACATCCCAAGAATAGGATTTGAAAGCTGTCTCTGGGGGAGAATATCCCTTACTACAGTCGCTATGTTGTATACTATGGCAGAACCGTATCATAAGCCCCAGAAGCCCTGCTCTAATTAGTAATTCGTACAGTTGTCTATCCCAAAAAGCCCTTCTCTGTACTTAAGGGCACCCAAATCAGGGCGTCGGCTGAAGAGCCTCGGTGCTGCAGGTGGGCCTCTCCAGAGAGCAGTAGAGCGGCCTCACGAAGCAGATGCCTAAACCCTATACAATTTAGGGTATAGCCCTATAGCTATAATAGGTAACTAGGTTCCACAGTGTCCCCTGAATGACTTGATTCCTGGTATTTGATAAGGCAACCCGAAAATGATGTAACCCTCAAATGCCGTTGTAGCACATGTAAGAGCCGTAACTTGACCATACCACGATGCCTTCGGCTGGGTCCCGCTCTCGGACAATTGAAGCATCAGGCCAAGTCTGTCAGGCCTGTGGCCAGCCACGACGACCCAAGGCTGATTGCCGCGAGCCTTGGCACTCCGAATGTGCTTGCGATGCGAGTTGGAGCGGACACAAGGGCAAATGGCCGGCCTCCGCGCCATCTGCCTCTTTCAGCACTTCCTCCAGCCATTGAAGCTGCTGCTTGGCCTCAGCCATCGGCCAAAAAAAGCAACGGGTGCTTCAAGGCCTGCGACTTGCGAAGCCCCTTAAGACCCCGCCAAGGACGCACGCTGCGGCCTCGAGCAGAGCGCGGAAAGAGTGGAAGAGCCCTCCGCTGCTCTTTTTCTGCACCGAGGCCTCGGCTCCGGAGACGTCGCGCCCAAAGCGACCAAGGCATCAGTCCAGAGCCTCGCAAGCGACCCGCAAGCGTCGTATTTGCCAACGCCCGGTTTCACACGGAGTGGACACGCAAGGCAGGATGCGACGGGCTCCAGGGCAACAGCCGTGCACAGTGGCAAAGACAGCACTAGATGTACAGATTAAGGTCAACTTCAGTTGAGGTCTTGGCATTATAAACCTCGCAGGACCCACGGTGAAAGTATACCACCTCAAGGACAGACGCACACGGACGCAAACAAGCACAAGCATGCGGAAACGCACACTGGTCCGGCACAAAGTCCCGAGCTCTCAGCACATATTTCTCTCCGACATGCATCAAAGGAAAAAAAACTTTGTCATAGTTTCGGTGCAGATCCGTCTCTTAACTGTGTCGGAGCATGGGGGGTCCTTCTTCCATTCATGCCTTAGACATTTGGCTTCAAGCCTCTTTAACGGTACAGAACGGCACTCCTCGTGGCACACGCGCCATCACGCGCCCCTACACCTAGTGTTCTTTGATGCTGAGGCCCGCTGAGACCCTTTGACGACATCCGGACTGGCTTGTAGGCCTAGATGCCGCGGTCATGCGCCTAGACTGTGAGACTCAGAGCTTTGACAGTCTCTCAGAGACCCGAGGGCTGCATTTTGGCGCTTGCGTGTTTTTCAGGCCTTGAGCTCTCAGGCGCTTGGGAGCCTTGTGGCGTGGCGTTCGGAGGCGCTCAGATGCTCCGAGTGAGGTGGACACCATCCACGGACACAGTGCGTCGCGAAGGAGCTTGGTGAGGAACTTGAATATGCCTAGATCATACTTCGAACGCCTGAAGCCGATGAAAGCCTCCGGCCAAGATTACATGCCAACCGGCTCTGCAAAAACAATCCAGTTTGCCTTTCTCTCACATGATCCGCCCGCTCAAGTCTATCCATACCATTCCCTCCGGTGTTCACAGTACACACAGAGTGCCCTTCTACTGGGCCCGTGGCGGGTTGCTTGAGTTCGACATCTTGAAGAAACGTCTGACAGCACAAGACAGTGTGACGCAATCGTCGTGTGGCACCAAAGCTGTAGCTTGTATAGCTTGCTGCTGCCAAACTTGGATGGTTCTGTGCTTTCACCTGTCCTCCTGACTTGAGCGAATACGTCGTACTGAACGGCATATCACCTAGCGATGTCATTTGAACCTCATCATAACAGCAGAAGCCAGCAAGTTGAAACCCTGACCATGATTCTAAAGACAAACGGATCATTATGCCTCCCCTTCTATGCTTGTATTTCACGGCCTTTACCATATAACGGTTGCATAACCTTTGAGAGCATCGTACGGGATCTTGTGCAAGCTTTGATTGCAGCGGACAACCGCGTCAAGTGTCGTATTCCACCTTGACATCTTGGGCCTGTAACTACAAGCTTTATGAGAAGCTCGCTGCACTGATGCTCTGATGAAGTGTCGAGCATGCCGTCGGGTCGCTGATAGACTTCGAGGCGATCCCTGTCCTTAGCATTACTTACGTCTCGCAGTAACCCCACCTCAGAGACCAATCCAGACAATGATAGATTTACCCCACAAGCTCTGCCTGAAGCCTCGAAGCGAAGATGGCATCTGAGGTGCCAACTCCCGGCAGAGGCATGAAGGGCCGGATCGCCGAAAGCGACTGGAGCCTGGAGGCGGACCAGGCGGACCATGTTGTCTTCCCCTTGATCTTGCTGCTATTGTGACTGTGACTACTACATCATCGCGCATATGACCAGGAAATAATTAGTAGGGATGTTCAGGATCTATGTTGAAAGATATCGGGATGGTGTGTCTGCTGCAGCATGTAACTACTCCTAGGAAGACGTGAATGACCTTCGATCAGGCCAGGGAATTTCCCAAAAGGCGCATTGACATCGCAGCTCCCAGCCCTCTCTGCTGCTGCAGTCCTATGAGCTCCGGACTTGCTCCAGAAATCGCTGGCAGCCGCGCTCCCCTGCAACCACAATGACCAGCAACAAAAAGCAAAGTTTTGCTGGCAAACATGGGGGGGGGCCGGGGGGCCAGAGCTCCGTTCAAGCCCAGTCCTGGGAAAGATCCCAGGTCAAGTCACCCAGCTGAATCGCGGCATCCGGTGTCGAGTTTTGAATCCTGCCGCAAGCGACAAAGCACAAGTGTCCGTGGACCTCACGCAAGTGTTCAAGCCAGCTTCGGGAAGTGCACCAACACAGCAAATTTACACGAGCATTGATCAAGAGAAAGAGACTGTTGCAAGCAGCCGCTGTTGCAACAACTTTGCCCGATTGCCAGTTCATCCTTGCGAGGATCTGGTCAGTGGGGCCAGCGTCTCTGAAGCCAAGGTCTCCGAGCACCGCCAACCGCAAAGGACCTGCTGCGACTTCGAACCGAACACTCAGAAGACATGAAAACGCCTTAAGACTTTACGTTGCGGAAACGAGCAGTAAATGCAAGCTGCTACGCAGCAGGTAGTTGTTGCAGAGCCAGCAGCCTGCAGCACTGGCGGTGCTAGGCTCCGTTGAGGACCTCCGGTCAGCTTCTTTACTTTACACTTTGGACTGGCACCTCTTGGAACGACATGATTTTGAGATGCGGACCCTGGTGACTGACCTGTCCAATGGCAAGACGTCAATCGGGTCTCGATGGGTCCAAAGCCGCCAGCGCCCCCGATCCGATAAGCCAGATCCTCAGGGTGCCAGTCTGTATTTTTTGCGCATCGCCTGGTGCCTGGTGCCTAATTCGTTTCTCTCCACCTCACGGAATGAAACCCTCGTCACTCCTGCTCGAGGCCGCTCAGCACTGCTTGCACCCATCGTCGTCCATGCCACGGGCCGGAAACGCTCCCGGTCGTATTGAGCGACGAGCCTTCTGTCAAGTCGGCGCTGCTGCGCGCATAGCTCACCTGTCTTTGCTCAGGCTTCCGGGCCTGTGCGGCCTGTTGGGTGTGGGAACAGGAGATACCGGCATCTTGCACATTTGCGTGATGCAAACGAACACGCAAGAATCATGAAGAAAAGATGTATTGCTGAATGGCATAATCTGATAATCTTATGATGCGCTGCAGTACTCAATCGGTAGCCGTCAGGCATGTGCACACACATCCATCTGCATCCAAATAAGCCAGCTAATCAGGCAATACGGCTGTAGGAACTCAACGTGACATGTGACAGTCCCACCTGGCTCAGACGGTTGAGTTCGCTGCGGTTGCCATCAGGAATGCTCCATGAGATAGCGACGTCGCCTCGTGCAGGCACTCAATCAGGAGTCAGCAAGGGAAAGCGGATGCCAAAAGCTTCTGAAGGCAAAGGACACGGAGCACCATCCACCAGGGACAGCCTAATGTGTCCCACATCCTGCACGGCGCCGCGCTAACATCCGGGTTAGCCGTCGAGATAAGCCCTTCAGCATTGTTCGGCTGGTCCTGGGCTGCCACCACATCCACACCAGCAAGCAACCTCCATGACGTCAAGGCTGCAGCGTGGCGGATCTTGCCTGTCAACTCATTATTGCTACACTGAGATCGAATTCTTGAAAAGTACCTTTCACGGAACATCCCGCATCCCGCTTCGTTCCACTTTGCCAGGGCCTCTGGATGTGGCCGTCCTTCGTTTTGAGACCCATCGCTGCCATGGCATCACGGCTCATGCAGACGCATGACCCTGCAGCTTTCTGCCCCCTAAACAGCCGGCGAATTTGCGCTGTCGATGAATGGTGGTTGTTGTTGTTGTTGTTGCGGCTCGTCCTTGCGTTTGGTTCACGCAAGCTCGCACATATATACATATATATATATGCCCACTTCCATGAATGGAGCACAGCATCTGTCATCTGCCGCAAGCGACTCGTCAGGCTCGCACCTTTGCAAAGGATGGTGTCATGGATTCTGCCGTATGATCTGCGGTTCGGAGCTTGATCCACAACTGTGCCACGGACCGAAAGATTCAATACTGTGGAGCAAAAGCTCTCTACTCTCGAAGCTGTGCGTTGATCATTGCTTCTGCATACTGGGCACAATCATCTGAGAGACTGCCGCTAAGACTTGCATGTCAGAGCGCGTTTTTGGCTTTGGAACCAGCAGCAGCGGACTTGTACCAGTTGGAGTGCTAGATCCCTGCAGGTGAGGTTGATGCATGTTGATGCCGCTTGCTCTTTGGCGCAAGCTGCAGCCGTCATCGTCTCTCCGGGTCATGACCCAAGGCTGCTGCACGACGGGTCAGGGACGCCATCTCCGCTTCCATCTCCAGCCGTTCGTCCTCCATCCCCAGCTCCAGTGCTGCCAAGGCTGCATTGGCTGCTTGTTCACGCTGTCGCGCAGCTTTCAGCCGAGCTCGCATGTTCGCCAGCTCGTCATTCATCTCTGCGAACTCCTCCATAGTCATGGAGCGCTGCAACGACGGAAACGATGTTGCGATGGCCTTGGACACATCCCTCAGGCAGCCGTTCAAAGTTTCGGCCCAGGGAAACCAGTCGGGAACTACCCATTCTGTAGCGCCGGAGGCCCGACGCTGAGTACCGGCAGGCAGCTGCATGCTGTGCAGGTGCCCTGCGACGAAATCGATGCCATCAGGCGTGCTCGTGCTGCATGTGCTCAGCCAAANGCGCCGGAGGCCCGACGCTGAGTACCGGCAGGCAGCTGCATGCTGTGCAGGTGCCCTGCGACGAAATCGATGCCATCAGGCGTGCTCGTGCTGCATGTGCTCAGCCAAAGGATGGCCGCCTGCCGGAGTGGGATGCGCGCTGCATCGCGGAGCGGGCAGGCTGGGCAGTCACGATTCAAATGATGGTTCCAGGTGCACGAATCAATGCTTCCCTGAATACCCTGTCATCTGCTTTCTGTTGAGTTCTGTCTCAGAATGTCTCAAGACTCTCGAGTGAGTAGCTCAATTTTCAATTCGGTACTCGGACAGCTCCCGCTCCTGTCTTGAACTTGGCATGCATCAGATTCCGGTGATGCAAACATTCTGAGATGGTTGTTGGTCCAGGAGTGTGTGCATGCCTCTCGCAACCTTACGGTGATCATGCGGCTCATATGCTTCGTCCCAACTGCCTCCTGTCCATCTGGCCTCCAGCATGTTCATCAAGGCCTCCAAGAGGATGTCATAGCCCTTT
>BGNK01002559.1:83424-98045 GCA_003297005.1 Symbiodinium sp. clade A Y106 | reverse complement strand
ATCTGCATCACTGAGAGTCCGCCCAGTCCGAATGCGCAAAGCTCCCACACGCCCTGCCAACTTGTATGACGGATCATATCTCCACACCACTGCTTGCGGGGACACAAAGCTACAATTGAGGGCGATAGTTATGCCACAAGCCTTATTCGTGAACTGCCCTTGGCTGTAGCCCCATGAAACCAGATAGAACTGCCGGTCATAAGAATGACCTTCCCACCGTGATGGGGTGCAGTTGTCATNATAGTTATGCCACAAGCCTTATTCGTGAACTGCCCTTGGCTGTAGCCCCATGAAACCAGATAGAACTGCCGGTCATAAGAATGACCTTCCCACCGTGATGGGGTGCAGTTGTCATCATACTGAACACCGTTGTGCGGAGCGGACTTCTTCCGCAGGCGAGCGCCCTGCAAAATACCTGAAAGCTACTTCGTCATGGAAATTTCCATATCTTAACAAATGTGTGCGTGGCAGGAACGAATAGAAATTAATGGGCGGGCTGTGGATTTCTGTGCGTGGTCTTCAAGACACCCATTAAAGACCTTAAGGGCTCATGCAACTTCCATGCATGATATTTATACATGATATGTATCCCCTGCTGTAACCTGGCGTCTTCTACGTGAGCTTCGCAGAGCTGGGCAGCGACCTGAGTTTCCTTTTTCTGCAGAATTGCGGTCCCTTCAGGAATTTCGATCAGGGCGACTAGCGAGGAATCTCTGTTCCCCATGTCTGCCTGTACAGTAGCAGTGCAACTCGGATACATCGTATGGCCACTTTGGCAACCTTCTGGCGTCTAGATATTCGGGCCATGCGGCCTATGAAATCTTCGTCGCTGAAGCATGAGCAGTCTCAGTCAAGACAGGCTTGAGCAAATTGCGTGATCGTGACAAGTATACTGTTGCAAGCTTATGTCACCAAGCCGCTGAGAGGGCTGAAGATAAAGCCACCCGAGCTCGAAAGTTGACTCTGCATTTCTGTCCTTAGAGCACTAGCCAAGTAACCGTACTATAGATTGCAAAGCCCCATTGTATAAGCCGAGGTTCAGTATGTGCATCTGCATGTGGATCTTGGGTTTGATTTTGTAGAGAGCGTAGCCACAGCTGGAGCAAATAGCAGCCAAAGCTCCGTACCCTTCCTTGCAGAAGAGGCAGGCTTTAATCATTATAAGATGTACAAGCTGTATAGGTTTGGGGAACTAGTATAAAGTATAAAGCGCAGCTGTATAGTTGGGCCCTCAGATAGACGAGAAGCACACATGTTGAACCCGTGTGCCACAATGGTGGCCGCAGCAGAAGCAGGCACCCAAACTCCATAATGATGTAGCTCTTTGTAGAAGGCATTTGTGCTTTGGATCATCCAATCGAGTACTTGTTGGATTTCACCATTCCTCCCATCCTATAGCTGGACACACGGAGCAATACATAGAAGGTTTCGGGTTAGGGCTGGGACTTCGAATGCATGACAGGAACAGCTAGGGGTTAGTTTACAACTTTGGGTTCATGTAGTCACCACAAAAATTTCACTATAGGGCTTCAAGTTTCAAATCGCCGAAGTCCAGGTAAGAAGTCGCCTAGCCACTGCAGTAGTAGAACTGTGTCGAACCCCTTGCCAATACCGGAGGGGAAGGTAGCTATCCTTTGCGCGTGACAACCATACTAACCCTAAGCCCTGAGCTAAACCCTAAACTGCCCTAAACCCTATAAACCCAAGCTACATTAACCCTTCTATCCCCAAGCTATTGTATACAACCCAGAAAATGAAAAAGATCAGGTCTGCATCGTGGCGACGACTTCATCTTCAGCTTCAGCATGCTCAGGCCGGTCAAGCTGGTGGTTTTCCCCTTCTGCAAACACCAAGCTTTAAACTTACGGTAGATATCATCCAACCGGGCATTCATGGACCTCCCAACTCCAACACCCAAGATGCAAAGCAGCACACAAGTTGATGTGGCCATGATGGAGCCGAAGCCCTGACTCGCATATGTATGTGCAGGATCAGTACGTATCCTTCGCCAATCCTCGCCCCCGGGTATGCCCCGAAGTGGACTGTACTGGCGTTGCTTCCAAGGATGCGGGCCAAGCACATCAGGGTTCCACACGGTTCGGAGTGAGCTTCTGGTTGAAACATCGTACCAATCCTGTGACTACGTAGGGGTACAGAATTCTATATACATAATGAATTGGACATGTTAAACTGAAAAGACCAGCCTCATAGTCGCAGAGATGGCACTTCCGCTTCGAGCTCCAACCAGGGAACAGAGCAAATGCCTTTCGTAACCATACCCAGTCTCCTTTGCATCCCAGATACCCGAATCGAAAGTGGAACTTCTTGCCCTCAAAGATGACCTTATCTGTATGTGTATCGCGCTGCAGATGTTGCTGTGTTCAGAGCTAATACCAACACATCTTCTTGCAGTTTCGATGCTTCAGTACCATCAAGAAAGAGCGAAGTGCAGTCATCCGAAAGGCGATCCAACAGGCTAAAGATGCTGGCATCATTCTTGGCGTAGCATTGCGATGGGAACACAGTGTACAGAAGTCGGCTGCAGAAGGAATGCCTTGCATCCGGAGCTTCCAAGAGCTACACAGCCTAGGCTCCCCAACTCCCCAAAACTTAGTTAAGCCTAAGATCCCCGTAACTTAATTATTCCAGCCAAAACTCCCTGACATATTGAGCCTGTGGCTTCCATAATGCGAGAGTAAACATTGATACGATATGGTCAGGATTGGAATCTTCCCTCGGCCCCGGCCCTCGTCACCGTGGAGGAGGTAGGGTATCGTCATTGAGCGAGCCGTGGGGTCCATCCCAAAAAGAGGGTGGCTTCCATCAATGTTTTCATATCTGTCCCAGAAGGTTTTGAGCTCCAACCTCCAAGCTGCCTCATCCAAGATGTTGTTCCCAGCAAGGAACATTTCCCCACCCTTTTGCAGCTCGTACTGTGCCCAAGAAGATAGTTTCAGGATTGGCCATTGGGCTGTTGTCTCACATCTCTTCTTCAGATCTCGAATAGGCACAGTTGTGTAGGAGACTTCAATGGGCAGGCTGAACTTTTCATCGCACAGCATCGTATGAATGTTTTTACATGCATTCCCATTGTTGTAGCTGCCCCGACCACATCGCCCGAGCCGTTGGAGAACTGGATCACGAATACCTCTTAGGACCCCGATGTGAACCCGGTAGTTTGAAAGACCAAACTATACAATAGGCTATGTAGATAGAAGTACTGGTTTTTGAAAAGCCCAGCCTTTATCAACAAGTTTCTTGGATGTCTTCTTCGCCAAACGAGCAACCCTCGCACAAGAGTCAGCCTACAGGCAGCATGGGTTCAATCGGCCAACACTACACACGTATATACATACCCACTAGAACAGTCATGGCTAGGTCAACCAAGAAGCACCACTGCTGATTCCTCGGAGGAGCTCTTCAACCAAATCGTCATCACCAGAATCGTCATCAGCTGGAGGCACACCTGATCGAGAACGGGCTTGAGGGCTTCACTTTGGAGTGTATACTGTTGCCAATCACATATCGGTCAAGGCACCATAAGCCCATTCTGCTGAAGGACCTGCGTGGTCGTTATATTCGGTGCTCTAACAAAAATGCATGGCTTGCAGTTTCAGGGCAGAAACATCGGATGTTTCAGATTCAGCAACCAGCTCACAGCGAGTTTCGCACACATTGTAATTCTGCAACTCCAGACAGCTATGTGGCAATGTACCACAAGCCGCCTGCACACACAAAAGGCCGGATAGGAGGCTGCTAGCGCCGATCAAAAATGCTAGCTAGCGTCTGGGCTTCTTCGAAGCTGCCGGGGCCTTTGGGAGTGGAGCCTCTACAATCTCCGTGGATTTGCCCTTATTCAACTTGGCCTTAGCCTTAGCCTTTGGCGCCTTCCTTTTGGGAATCGCTTTCGCTTTGGTCTTAGCCGAGGCAGCAGCAGGGGCAGCCGGTGTGCCCTTCACAGACCTAGGTTAGCATCCCTTGCAGTGTACATGGGTTGCATTTACCTAGTGATTGGCCATATAGTGCGGACAAACGACCTGGACCTCATCACATAGTTGTTGAGTGCCAGATCTTGCTTGGTCGCCTGGACATAGTGCTCCATGATCTTCTTCTCCAACCTACAGTGGTTCGCTGGGGCCAGCTTTGGCTTAGGGCTTACATCATATAGTCGAGGGGTTAGGGGCTTAGGGTCGTCAGGGTAGTATCGGTAGTATTATGCAGACGAAGCTCCGGTCATGCACTTCCGCATCATTAGCAGTTGCTACCTCTGCTTGCAGTTGCACAAGGGCGTCATAAATTCCTTGGAGCGTGGTCAAGCAGCCGGCAATTGCCTCGCCAATCCTGAGAGTTTTGACTGAATTGCAAATGAATCATGCATATTTATCCGACACCCCAAGCCCACCCAGGTCCGAAGTCTAATAAGCCCCAGCAGCGATTTGCCCTTGTCGGACTTCATCCTGAGCATCTTCTCCTGCCCGTTTCAGCTTTCGGGGTTTCTGTAGGGGTGTCTACACGAACCTATATCTTCTGTCCTTCACATCATCACCATTGTCCAGCTTTTTCCCAAGAACTTGCAAGAAAGTTGGTAGCAGGGCCGATGCAGCAACATTCTGCTGTAGGGATGGGAAGCATATCCTTAAATGTGCTGAGCTGGACGAGCTTCGAAGTCATATATGAATGTCATTCATGCATGAAATCACATGAACAGTCACACATGCCAACTAGGAGCTTGAAAGAAGCACCGGCTTGCACAGCAGCGGAAGCAGCTTGTTTTGCAGGATTGGCTTCTGCATGAAATGCTGGGAGGTCATCAAGCTCGGAACCCAGACCGTCGGGCTCCAGAAGGGAAAGGTTTTGGTCCTAAGATAGTCAAGAACCATCTGTAATTAACGTACTTTAGCAGTTAACACTAGAGGTATTATGCATTCCAGGCTTCAGCCATCTCAGCCTCACCCTGGAACTCCATTCGGTTTCCGCTCTCTTGGGTCTTGGCCCAGCGCATATCCAAAGGGATGTCTGCCTCTTCCTCACCATGCACTTCGTTTTTGCGTAGCAGACCGTGCTGAGCGGCCCAAATGAAAGCATTGTCAGCCATCGTCCTCAGCATACGTTAGATCTAGGAAGATGCATGTTATTGCATGCATGATATGTGTGAGAGAATATCATCAGACATACATGTATTGGTGACAGGTTGCTGAGAGTAGCTTTCATTGTCCATCAGCCACTTCTTTGTGACATACCCGCCACGTTGCGTACTACTGCTGGTATTCTGACTCCACTGCTTCACATTCACCTCAACCTTGTCCCAGTGCCCACCATGCTGTAGCAGCAGCTTCCGAAGCTTTTCTTCTGAGCTGCAGCGAAACTATAGAACTGTGCACATGCAGAAAGCCCCTGCAGTCGAGCTGCTGCCATCAGAGCTACCTGCCATCTTCAAGACTTCGGGGGAGCATTGATACTCGCCGTTCTTGTTCGGAGTGACATAGCGGCGGACCCTGGGGCGGATCGACAGTTCCGGGGAGAGGGGTCTATGATAGATAGCTAGCTAGCTAGATGGATACAAGTAAGAAAAAGAGCTAGGAACAGAAACAACAGAGAACAGCTGCATGCATACCTCGGAAGTACGACACCACACACAACCAACACACACACACACACGACACACGTGTTCGCTACCTTTCTCACATGGATCCGATGTTGCATGGCACATTTATACATGTCAACAGTATGCTTCTCTCTCTCTCTCTCTCGCTCTCTCTATTTCTCGTCTTGCTATGTGACATGGAGCCTCCAGTAGCCCTCCAACTTGTTGTCTCGGGATGCTTTGGATGGTTTCCTCGTCTTTGCCTGTACGGTGGAGATGGGAACAAAGCCTTTCGACCTGCCCCGGTTAGGGGTCCTGATCCTGCTCGGGGTGGAGATAGCGGACGGGCTGCGAAGCTCAAGGGAAATGGACCCCGGAGACTTGGTTGGGGTGGCCTGTGGATCATGTCGTTTCATCGGGGACCCATTCGGATCGGTCGGGACTTTGGTCACAGGATCACTCGGAGCTTTGGTCGTGGGATCACTCAGAGCTTTGGTCGCGGGATCACTGGGAGCATTGGTCACGGGCTCACTTGGCGGCGCTTTGGTCGGTGGCTGACTTGCGGGAACAGCAGCTGCAGGGGGAAGCGAAGCCTCAACCTCGGTCTCTGTGAGCGAATCCACAAGCTCAGCTTTTGAGCTTTGAGCAATCATGCGTTGGGTGTCGGTAGCTTCAGCTGGCTTGCACTTCGGGGGTGGCAGGGTTGTGGCTGGAGAGCTGGCTGGTGAAGGAGCCGGTATACGGGGAGGTGGGCTGCCAGTAGCAGACCCCAAAGCCTGGGCTGGGGTACCGGCGACGAAGGCACCGCTAGCATTGGCAATCGCCGGGGCTCCTGACATGTGCGTGTGATGATCCCGAGAGCATGTTGAATCCCTCACCGGATTCAGTCCTGAAATCATCTTGGGGATGGCTTCAGGTTGCGTGTCGTTACCGTCGACTAGCTGCTGAAGTTGGCGTACCCGTTCTCTCGCAGCCTGAGTACCACATGTACATGCATACATATATCCATACATACATAAAGATGCACACACGAACATGGATACATATATCGTATATATATGCAGCATATACAGACATATGAGCACATACATACACACATACATACATACGTACATACATACATATACTGATACATCTACATATACATATACATAGTTCCAGCATAGCAGGCAAGCAAGCAAGCAAGCAAGCATATAAGTTTATGTATGTACACATGCACATACACACATACATGCATACTAATTAACTTATCAGAAATGTGTATAAATGTGTCAACACATATGTCTTTGTGCACATATATATATATATATATATATGAGAGAGAGAGAGTCACACCACATGTATATGAGAAGATATGCATGCATAGTCATGTAAACATGCAGACATGCAGCAGCGATCTTTGCATCGATATCGCTTTCATCATCGCCGGTAAGCGACATGTCGGAGCTCCAATGATGCAGAACCCCCAAGGCCTGGTTTAGGCTCTCTAAGGACTTCATACTTTAAAGCCGTAATCCTCACACCACCTGATCGCAATCGTGCACCAACGTCATATGAAAGGCTTCGGTAGGCTAGCAGTGCTTCGTTTTCTCCGCTTCCGACACCAGCACAGATCGATCTTTGGCTGCAGGGCCCCTTGAATCCCAATAAAAGTGACTTTCGCCAAAAAACAGGAGCCCCTAAAACCCTAAACACATCGATTTTGATTTGCGGGCGTGTTGCGGGGATTTGCGTGCGTGTTGCGGGGGTTTGCGGGCGTGTTGCGGGGGTGGTTTTTGCCTAGAATTATACTAATCCAAAAAAACATGCGGATTCCAAAAAAACATGCGGGGTGGTTTCTCCAGGAAAAGAACCCTGTCCCTATTCTATTCTTAAGCAAAACAGACGGAGCTGCACAGGGGACCTGGACCCGGACCCCGGACCCGCACCCTGAGCCCATCTATCCTAATCAAAACACACGGACCCTGGACCCGGACCCCGAGCCCACCTATCCTAATCAAGACACACGGACTCTGGAATCGGACCCCGAGCCCACCTATCCTAGCCAACACTGGGACCCGGACCCGGCCCCCGACCCCGAGCCAACCACCTGGATCGCTCCTAGGGTGACACAGCGGACCCTCTCAGCAGGTCCATATACTCCTCTCGGAGTTCAGGGCAAGCATTTACCTGGGCTGGGGCACAAAGCCTATCGTGAACCTAAACATGCAATTGTGGAAGTCATGCAGTAGTGTAGCACAGGCACCCTAGTGTCCAACTCTTGGTCGAATATCGCAATCGTCGATCTCCATGTGTCAGGGATTTCGAGGTGGGGATTGGACCGAGCATAGAAATAGACATCTGCAATATTGGCATCTGACCAAACATCACCAAGTGGCATTCGCTCGAACAGTTCACGGTCTGATAGCCCAGGCTCAACTACATTCTTATGGCGGAGATCTCGGCGGTGGTGCCGAAGTTCCGTGTGGAAGAAGGCACGATAGAGTGCCGAGCAAAAGCGTTTCGGGTAAACCCTAGCAGGGGCGCAGTGAGTGCATATGTGGGCCCCCAACAAGCTGAAGCTCTGATGTGTTCCGTTGCAACCAAGAAGCCCGGAATCCTTCATGTGGATGCATCCTTGGATCTTCTTCTCGCCCTTGACATCTCGGTATCGACCTGTATGTCTAGGCTAACAGACTTGCTCTACAGGCCTATAGCTAAATGCGAGAACATCTTACCCCTTAGCATACTCCTTGCAAACTAGGGTCGCACTGTCTTGTTCTTCGTCAGCTTCTGGCGAACAGAGTTGCGTAGGATACCACAATCAAGCTCTTTAATGAGCTGTGAGTTCGAAAACAATGACGTGCGCTTTGGGGTCGGGCTGCCATAGGACATGAGCCAGATGTTTTGGCGATACACCTTGGGTCGTACGGCTGGAACATCCTAGTCAAGTACAGTGGTAAAGCTCTGGGCACAAACGACTAAGTAGGGCTCACACGACAATTGCATAGTGCAGAAGAAGGGCCCAAAGAACAGCATTACACAGCCATTCGAAGCGGCTGTGGCGAGTTATAAGGGAGCATACTGGGTGTTCTAATACCCAGACCACATGTTGCGCCGTCATGACGAGGATGGCCAAAACCACCCTTAGAATGATTCGCAAGCTTGCGTGTTTTAGGGTTTGTGGACTAGGCTTTGTGGTCTGAGGATTTTGTAGAGTTTATATAACAGGAAGTTATTGAGGCTATGGGTTCTATAGGACTTAAACAAAGTAACTGCCCAGAAACCTGGATATCATCAGATTTGCTTTGGCGATATAGGGCAGTTCAGTCCCACCCCGCCAATTGATGAAATCTCTCCGACTTGTGCCCCGATTGGGCAAACCCCAGCTGCTGCACACTGGACCCATCAGGTTGAAGGCATTGCAAGGCTCCTGGAGAATAATCCACACCACAAGCCTGCCGATAGCAAAGCACATGCACGACACAGTTTGCATGTGCCATTCGCAGATTGCTTTTCGAGTCTAGCTGCAAGAGTCCAGCTCGTGTACATACGTCCATGTGCTCGGTTCTCGTGATATCCACAGTGGCCACACGAAGCCCTCGAGAAGACCTGGCATGGTTAAGTAAACCGACTACAGGCACTTGGTTGTAACAACCACGAAGGCAAGACACCAGAATTCAGAAGCATTTGCTGCTCCCGCGAACAAGTCCAGAAAGTCGAATCGGGATTTGGGAAAGTTCGGGCTCCACAGCAGCATCAACACGATGGCAATCAGCACCTGCAGACAGCTATGGTACTACTCAGTATAGCATGCGGTTTTGCAACCAAGCACCTTGGGAGCCCCGACATGCATGAGTCGCACAAGTAGTGAGGTGTCAGGCATCGAGGAGTTCATGGCTTGGCACGTGCTACGTAACCTGACTTCGGCCTGGTCCCCTGCTATTAGGCCTTAACCGCCGGATCATGCATATATTTACACGTATAGTGACACTCACTGCAGGTCAAGACTTTATGTTGAGCCAACTATAACAAGCCAGCTTCAGAAAGCACTTTGAACCAATTCGTCGCCTATATACTTGCAAAACCACAATGCACTTGGTTGCAAGGGAGGACTCACCATCTTCTGCAGCAGCAGCACGGCGAAAAGCCATTGAAAGCTAACCTTATATGTGCTAGCACATCAACAACAGGTAGTAAAGTCTCCTTCAGATCGTTCAAGTTTGCTGCCTGGCCACAGGAACCGATGCAGGAAGCCAGCCGAAGATGTGGATCGAGGCACCTCCCGGAGGATTGAGGGCTTATAGGGCAGCTAAATGTACAGGGTAGGGTCAGGGTTTAAGGCCGGGGTTTGTATAAGGAGCTTCTACATGACTCTTCCCGAATAAATCGACTCGTGTTTTGATGGTTCTCAGCAAAACCAAGCCTCAATTGAGATCCAATCAATGCCGTCGCGGGTCGCTGGGTTCAGGACGATGGGCTCGGAGTACCTGCGAAGGCTATTGGCTATTGGGATAAGGATAGGACAACGTTATAAGGTTCGATTAAACCGCCGGGTTCGGGGCTTGGGGGTCGGTGGGCACTGGCTCATCCCAAAGTTTATCGAAGTCCAGCGACCACATAGGATTTGAAGTAGTCGACCTGGCACGAGAATGTAGAAACATGTACACTGCGACGAGTTGCACAAGGCCATCCTTAAGATGGCGAGCCATGCAGACTTCTTTCGGCACTATGCTCAGCACAGCTGTCTCGGGATCCTATAGTGAGACATCCACACAGGCCGCATGTTCCCTAGCCTGCGCATGCTCAGCCCGAGCTGACATTGCAAGTGAGCACATACATGTATGTACACGTACGTGGCTGGCAGGGGTTGAACTATAGCAAACATCAACGTACCAGCTCCCCAAAAGACTGCCCACGAATTGCACTGCATGTAAGCACACAGGGCTTCACTTGTCATCATCGTACCGGATCGCATCATGCGGTGCTTTTGTAAGCCTAACATTGCAAAAGCCAGTACATGCAAGACACACCTGCACAGATACATGAAGGTCCAATAATATCAGACTAGACACAGCCCTGGCTTTCTGCTTGGCTTCCTCCTCTGACAATCCTTGGGCCTCGGCTTCCTTCTTTGCCTTGTGATAGGCACATGACTGTCGGCTCTTCTTCTTGCGAGACTCCTCGACCTCCGCACAAAGGAGCTCCTTACCCCTGCGGGTGTGCCGGGGTGCACCCTCATCGTTCCCTGCGAGCGGCTGGCTTGGCTCAATGCGCTTTGCACTTGCTTTGGCCTTCGCTTTTGTCGTCGCCTTCGCTTTGGCCTTTGCCGATGCTTTTGGCGCTGGCTTCGCATCGGCCGGCTTTGCCTTGGCCTTGGGCCCTGGTTTGGATTTTGGCCTTCCCGGGGGCCTCTTGTCCTTCTTAGCATCCTTCGCATCATTGTCCATTGCATCCGGCATGGGGACATCAACATCATCCTTCTTCCCGCCCTTCTGCTTGTTCTTACCCTTACCTCGAACTGCCTTCATCTGCTGCTGAGGAGACACGGCATTCAAAGAAACGATGCATTCGGGCTTTGGCAGGGGATCTACGGGATCCTCAGGATTCGTAGTCGTAGCACCAGCATCAACCCGGCACTCCACCTTTGCCTTCGCCTTGGCCTTAGCCTTGGGTTTACCCTTTCCACCACCCTTGCTTTTGCCGCTGGGCTTTGGCAAAGGGGCATCGGACACCCTGTCGGGCCCATCACCGGCTTCAGCAGGGCTCTCGACTGGAGCCGCCGAAGCCTTCTGGGCCTCAACGGAGACCTCAGGCTCACCAACCGGAGCCACCGAACCCTCACTAGCCTCAACAAGGCTTTCACGCCCACTAAGAAGCTCATCGACGGCACACCCATCGGCTACGGCCGAACTCTCCTTGGCTTCTGCATCCTCGGCAGCGACCTGCTTGTCCAAAGCAGCAGTCTCCTGCATGCGCTCTTTGGTCACTACATGATCATAATGGAACACATGCGAACACTCGATATAGTACTGCATGGTCTCCTCACACATCTTTCGCTCATGCCTGCGACACTCCACCTTTGCAGCCTCAAGCACTTGGTCTGCCACGGTGAGGTCCATCGGCAAAGTGTCAAAGCGGTCCACATCACCTGGGCCGTGCACAATGCATGCATAAAATATATGTCGGGGTCTGGATAGCTTGCTCATGCTGCAATCTAGTCACCGTGGCTATGTGGCACTGATCGAGCCGCTTCAAAAGCTTGCTTAGCCATCTTCTGACGTTTCAGCATGAGGAGCTCTTCCAAGCAATCGTACTCATGCTCCAAAGTCTCAAGCAGCATGCGTTTCTTGCTCTTCGGCAGGGGCAGCTTCTCAGTAGAACTAGGAGTAGCACCTGAGTCGTGCCTGGGTGACGGGGTCGCAAGCACAGACGTGGCTGCAGTCGTAATGGAATCACCTGGGCCCACGGGTTATATAGGGTTTAAAGGGTTAAGGTGTAAGCTAGGGTTTATAGTTATAGGGTGCTGACATAGTTAAGCCCTAGGGTATCCAAGCAAGCCACAAGTTCCTGCACGAAGCAACTGAGAGTCAGCAGGTGCTCGAAGAGGGGCTGGGTCCACAGGAGTAGGCTTCGACAGAGCAGTTGGTGGAGTAGGCTCCAGAACAGCAGCTGGCAGGGATGGAGTAGGCTTAAGCACAGCAGCTCGAGGGGATGGAGTAGGGTCCAGCACAGCAGCTGGCGAGGATGGAGTAGGGTCCAGCACAACAGCTGGCGGGGATGGAGTAGGCTCCAGCACAGCAGCTCGAGTGGATGGAGTAGGCTCCAGCGCAGCAGCTTGAGGGCATGGAGTAGGCACATGCGTGGATGGGGCTTCGATTGGTGTTGGCCTCGAAACCACGGCAGGGGCAATGCTCGGCAATTTCGAGGCTGGCATCAAAGCAATAAGGTCAGTGGAAGCACTAGCCTCGACATCCATAATCTCATCATCTGTCATACACTCTTCCTCCTCGGCTTCCTCCACATAATCTTCAACCTCAGAAACTGCTAAGTCGAAAGTTCCGTTAATTATCCCGGCCCCATGCAACAAAAGAAATGCTTCCGGCACAGGCCTCATCATCTTCTGCGGGCGATCGTCCTGGTCGAAGGCAGGATACTATAAGGGCTTGTTAGGTGGTATGTAACGGGCTAGTGACACAATCTGATCTGTCCTTCAGGGATGGCTATATTCAGCATCTCGTAGAGCTTCAAAATATTCCTTTCTCGAGGTCTGTGCGGCCTCTTGACTATCCCACAGAAAATCGTAATGAGATTCCGCACACGCCATGCAGCATTCTTGCAGAAATCACCTCGGGGTCGATAGCATGTGCAGGGATCATGTGGCTGCCAAGTACTATATGGTCTGATCATGCTTTTGAGCTTGGGCGCGTGTTGCGGGGGTCCTTCCTTTAACCCTCGTCGCGTGGAAGAAGTCCGCTACAGCATCAGTCAATGGTTCTATTGACGGTCTGCAGCCCACCCATTCGATTGCCCGTCCGACAATCATGTAATTAAAGTCCAAGTCCTCACGCTTCAGATGTACCGGCCCTACAACCAGTCTGCCGCTTGCCCCCCGAGCATCCATGCCCGGAATCTCGCACCATACTTCCGCCAGCGAAGCCATCACGAAAAAGCTCGCTTGAGCTAGGCCTAGACAGCTTAAAGATTACCGAGGCCCCGATGAGTTGGATTAGCAATTACAACGATATTGTGTATGTTCGAGCTTGCACGTTGATAAACCATCTGAAGCCAGAAAGCTGCCATCCAATCAGCCAATGTAGCCTGAAGCACCCAACTGCTCGAATAATGTAGGGCACATGAAGATGCAGAAACATGGCAGCTAGACCTCGGCCCTGCTCCAGGCCACCGCCGACATCAACATCGACATACCTACCTGCCTATACCTATGTGTGCACAGCCCTAGACCCTATAAACCTTAATATGTTAAGCCTATTAATAATACATGTTTGCTTCTTATACATACCACACATATAACTAATAGCACAGTGCATGTACACACACACATGTACACCACTTACACAATCATCCTCTCCGAATGTCGACTTAACCATGCATGTGGGCAGACCTATGCATATACATCAGAGTTGGTGCCTACCATACATGTATATGATGGGTGATTGGACTACCCTCTCCAGCCAATCTGCAAGTCGCGGATTTGCCTCGAGTTGGCAAGGGTTAGGGTGTTCAAAGCTAGCTTATTGGGTTGTTTGGGGACATAGGCTTAGAAAGGTTTGAGACTCAGTTGGTGTAAGATCGAATTAATATGTTTCGAGAATATGAATTGCTCACGGTGGTGAACTTGGACGTGTCAATGATGGTACTGGCTGCTATACTATATGATGGTCGCTATGATGATCAGGAATAGATGTAGTGCTGATGACGATGCTGAGGCTGAAGCCTGGTGTGGGGAGCCTTCGGGTCAAAAGTCGGGAGTTTCGGGCTAAAGGTTTGCTAGATATGCGATAATGGTATGATACACTGTGTATATCACTTATGCAACAGGGTACCTCTATATTTGTTGTCTTCAGTACAGATACCAACTGCAGATACCAATTTCTGCATGTTTCCCCAAAATCTATCTGACACGGAAATCTACCAGATAAAGGGACGGTTTTCCAAATAGTGTGCGGACGAAGGGAAACATGGATTTTAAAGTGCGTTTGAGCTTACAGGTAATGATGTCATAATCCCTGAAAGCGCTCAAAACAACATGCAGCCTTTCACCCACTAGCGAGTTGCAGTTGTAGCTGACAGCGCGAACACGCGGACGGCACCGAGGCTCAGGTTTAGGGNCTTTCACCCACTAGCGAGTTGCAGTTGTAGCTGACAGCGCGAACACGCGGACGGCACCGAGGCTCAGGTTTAGGGTGTGGGGTCGGGGGTCGGTTGTTCGACTTCCACCAAGCACGAGTTGATGCAAGGCGTCTGCGCACATCAGCAATCACTTGGGCATCGAAGTGTTGGGCCAGATCAGCCTCTGTGGCTATCTTCTTTCCTT
>BGNK01002559.1:48290-83260 GCA_003297005.1 Symbiodinium sp. clade A Y106 | reverse complement strand
GGAGAGCACCACCTCTCCAGCAACGGTCCCCTCCCCCGGCGCCTCATCCATCTCCGAGAAATGCCAGGGCTGCGGACTTCCGACCGCAGTCGTGCCTGAGATATCCACGGCCTCAGCGTCCTTCAGCAAACCTCCCTGAGGTAACCAGATCAAGATTGCACAAAGGAGAAAAACATGGCTCAGTAGATACTGCGTCGTCTTGGCTACAGTGCTTGGCACGAGAGGGCTGTTGCGCAAGCTACGAAAGTCAACCTTTCAAACGCGGGACTGTGGCTCGGGACTGCAAACGCGAAAGCCAAAGCTAGCCGACTAGTCGAGACAAGAATGACAAGAAGATTTGCGCTAGATTCTTCAAGTTCTGCTGCTACTACGTATACTACTACGACTACTACGACGACGACTACTATACAACACTACCACTACCACTAGGACTACTTCCACCATTTCCAGCACTACCACTACCACTACACCAACAACACCACCAACAACGACACCAACGACACCACCGACAAAAGCGGCACCAACGACACCACCATCACCACCACCATTAACAACAACAACTACAACTACAGCAACAACTACAACAATACTACTACGACAACAACACCAACAACAACACCGTGACCACCACCACCAACAACAACAACAACTACTACTACTACAAAAACTACAACTAATTGCAACTAATATACTACGACTACTACAACAACTAGGGCAACAACAACGACGACGAGGACAGCCACAACCACAACGACAACCGCAACCACAACCACAACAACAACAACTACCAAAACCACAACGACAACAACACCGATAACGATGAAACGACAACCACCACAACCACAAGCACAACAACAACAGCAACGACAGCAACACAGCAGCAACAGCAACAGCAACAGCAGCAGCAACAACAGCAACAACAGCAACAACAACATAAGAAACAACAACAACAACAACAACAACAACAACAACAACAACAACATCATAAGAAACAACAACAACAACAAGAACAAGAACAAGAACAACAAGAACAACAACAACAACAACCACGACGACGACGACGACGACCACTACTACAACTGCTACGACTACCACGACCACGACCACGACCACCACCACCACCACCACCACCACCGCCGCCCCCGCCACCACTACCACCACGACCACCACCACCACCACGACGACCACGACCAGGAAAAGACCACGACCACTACAACCACGACGACGACGACGACGACTACTACTACTACTACCGCCTGCCACAAGTAGGTACCTGATGCCTGATAGGGCAATCGTGATACATGATCAGGCCTAACAGGCAGTAGCACAGATCCATACGGGACTCTCCTGATGCTGAGTGTAGCGCGACAGCACGTCTCTGCTAACTGGTGCCTCGTCTTTTTCCTGCCACGAAACACGAGAACCAGAAGAGCACTGGCCCTATCGAGGCGTTTCCGCTACAGGTTCACGACTGCTGCCCAACTGGTTGATGCTTGAAGTAAATCAACTCCATAGGGAGGATGTTGCTAAGCCACAAAGCACGCATGAGACTGGAATCGCTTTCGAAAGACAGCAAGCTCAGAAAGGCAGATTACCCTATATATATACTATTACAGGCCAGCACGCCCAAACCTTTGTGGTTCCGATGCTCCGAACCACGTCAGAAAGTCGAAAATCCGAGATCTTGGACCTGCATGACTCAACACGAGTCTGTCGTATCTCATGGGTTTGTACGAAGAGTTATTGTAGTTCAAGTCTGACTCGTCAGCAACAGAGATGCTGAATCCACGAGAAATCAGGCAGCTGAAACTCGAAGCGCGAAGCACTCAAAGCCTGTACCCACTCAAGGGGACAGCCGAAAATTCTTGCTGTACTTGGCAAGGCTTGCAGTGACTTGCAGACTTTAGGATTTCAAAACCCGTGTAGAGCACCAATGCCGGGAGACTCTGTCGGAGAGCCCTGGAAGCTCGCCGGCCGGGCCAGATCCAGCATGATTCGATCGAGCATGCCGCTGCGAAGGCTCTCCTCACCCGCCCAGGCCCTAAGCCTAAAGCCCGGGTCAAGCCTCGCCTGGAATTTTGGGCGATCCGTTTTTCTGGACCAGGATTGGGGTTTCACGGGGGTGAACACAGTTCAGAGCAGGCCTGTAGTCGCTGAGTCCTCGACATTATTAGTACCCGACGCAGGGGTTTAGGATAGTATCAGTTCCAGACAATTTACAGGATAGGATCACCATCACAATTTCGGCATTGTCGCTTCTTCATCGCTTTCGCCATCGAGACTGGCTGTGACTCCATACCCTGTTCTCCATCAAGTTGGGCTTAGGATCCCTGCACCCCCAGCCTGCTACGCTACCGTAGATCCCCCACGATTGAAGCCTCGGCAAGACCGAACGGAAGTTGGCAATCTGGGCCTCTGGGCTGAACGGGAATATGTGCACTGCGATATTTGATTGGGACGGACATGTGATTGATATGCCTTAGGCCGCCTGTGCTCGATGCTTTGCTTCGGCAATTTTCGCTACGAATAGATTTTGCCTGCTGCGAATGACGCAGACCCTTGGTGGCATCTGGACTTGTTTGGTTGATGCCAGACGCATCCCGGGCACGCGGATGACACTCGTTGCGAACCCTGGCCGCACAAACCAACATGTGGCGTGCTTTGCCCGTTGTTGTCCAAATGCTGCTGGCTCAGTGCCACTGGCAGTCCAGGTTCGGCGTAATGCCACATTGTCGAAAGAACATGTGCGAGATTCAGTCTCTGAGAGCGCCGAGCCCCACTTGCTGTTAAAACGAGGCGCACGAATCAACAAACAGTCTCGCACCGCTCACAGCGGACATGAGGACAATCCTGTCCGAGAATGCCGCTGGCACGGTGGCTAAAATGCAGGGCAGTCGCTTAACGATCATGAACGTCGCCCCCGCGCACAATTTGCCAAGAGTTCAGGAGTTCAGGACTTTGTGGTCTTGGCATTGGGCTTGACAAGCCTGCATACCCTCAACCCAGTCCCTCAACCCTTAAATGCTAAACCCCAAATAAAGCCCGAAACTTGGCTCCTCGAAGGAGGGCTTTACGCCAGAGGCGGAGGGCGGGAAGCGTAGCCTGTTGAGAGCTCCAACAGCTTTCGGGCTTCAAGGAAGGGCCATAACGGGATTGGACTCTATCTCAGGGTTGAGGATGTAAGGCATAGGTTTGGGGTCCTGAATGATCGATGATGCGCGGCTGAAGCATCTGGGGTACTACAACGCCCCCATCATACAACATAACGGTCTAGGGTAATGAACTACTGAGTTTAGAATCATTCCAGCAGTCAGTGCTCTGAAATTCGGCTAAGTTTAAAGAGACCGTGAACATTGATACAAATCTAAGCTGTAGTTGTGGGGGCGGCGGTAAACTTGGAACCCGTCGTCTTGATGGGACTAAGATCGCGACGGTGATGGCCACGATGATGATGCAACAACAGAAGAGACCGACCAGGGTGTATGTCGAAACAAGGGGAAAATTGACTAACTCTTTGAGGAGTGTCTGCGAACGTTATAGTAGAATTCAAGATACCAACAATGCTCTGGCATGCATTTTGTCCAATGCATCCTACCAGGCAAACATCCGATGCATACAATAAATTTCTGTGCCACGATTGTATGGTGCATGTGCCACCCCATCACCCCACAAAATGCACAGGCCAGGCAAAACGCAAGGGCTGCACGCGCACACACACACAACCAAACACACCGACCGAGCCGGGCGCCACCGCAAGAACTCGTAGTACTGAACGACACCGTCCTCGTTGATGTCCACGCTCCTGCCAGGCCCACAAGTCTTGATTGCCAGATCCTCAAGACATGGGGAGCTCGCTTCCTGAGCTTGTGCGTATGAGCTGAATCCAGCAGCTGGGCCCCTTAAGCAAGTAAATCCTCAAGCCAGACTCTTAACTCTTCACATTGACAGCTTTGGCTGAAGTAGGCGGGTCACTTTAGGAGCTCACTGTGCTGGCGACATGCAAAGATGTAGTAATTCTCTGGGCGTTCCAAGCACGGTCAAAACTGTTTGTGGTTTGGACTTTGCAGTATATGGTGTTTTGAATCTTCTGTTCTGGGTCTCGGCATTTCGGGTGAGCTTCCCTGCAGCTCCTGGTGTCAAGACTGGTAGGTACAGACCAATCATTGGCCGCAAAAGTCGATGCTATCAGTTGACGTATGTTTCCCCCAACACTTGAGGGTTCTGATGCTACGAGTTAAAAGGTCTTTTTCGGTGTAAGCGTTAGTGACTGCGTATGCTTGCGTGTGGTTTTCCAAAATCTCATGGTGGTCTTCTGCATGCGACTGACTGAAGTACAAGCATACGAACATCGTAGAACCACCTGATATTTCTGGCAGCGGGCATTTGTGCACATCGACAAAAGGAGAGCGACTTTCACTTAGCTTACTCAGAAGTAACCATAGAAGTTATTGATTAATCCTGTACAGTGTCTACCTCAAGGGACAGCCCCAGCGATGTTCGACTACAGTCCTTTACCAGGCCCCGGAAAAGCATTTGGTTGTCTCGGCAAGCCTCGAGTTAACGCATGGCTAAAGCCGGGCCTCGGGATAAAAATCAACAACTTACAGCCCCATGTATCTGCGCTTAGTTATGGAATAGCGAAGGGGATCCCAATGCTAATGTGACATGTGAAAACTGCCACAAAACAACTGCTATACCCGTTCTACAGAAACACACCACGTACCAATGTTCAGCTGCATCCAGAGGAAACTTTAAAATCTGCAGAATGAGACAAACGAACAAATCAACGCATGACATAAGGACTTCAGGAGGAAGTGCTCCCAGAGGTTAACCCGACAACACCTTTTCCAACTGGCCTGACCAGCGCCTCCAACTCCTCTTCATCGGACTCGGGACTCACCTGGCAACCCCCTGGGCTTGGTTCAATGAGGAGGTTGACGGACCAGGATTTATGTGGCTTGGGAAGTAAGGGTTCTATAAGTAGTGCGTTGGAACTGCAGTATATCAACAGGAACATTCGAACATCTGCTGTCGTTATATCAGGTTTCGAAACCACAAACGAAACAGTAGTCTCAAACGCACACAGTTGTAATCACTACCGATGTGTTTTCTCTACATCTCTTGGGTCGAAAAGGGTTGACCACGCGTGACACAGATTTATCAACTCGTGACCGAGCTGGTACGGCCATGCTTTCTTCTGACGGGAGCTGACGCATCTAAGCATAAGCTGTGCCCCACATGATGTTTCAGGTACTGGATATAGAAACATATATATATATATGCAAGGGCCCGAGTCCCCAGCAATAGCGCTGGTATCTCAGGGCCCCAGTACCCCAGCAATGGCCTGCGGGAAGGGGTACGCTAGATTGTGAAGGGCTTGAATGTTATGATGAACGTTGGCACTGCAGAGACGGCGATCAGCCTTGGTCAGCTTCCCAAAGCGGGCATTGGCTTTGCCCGCCTCAAGCTCGTCATCGGCTGTGTGGCTGGGCTGGTTGCTGAGAGTGTGTGGGGCTGCCCTCGCCCCACGGAGTTCTACGTCAACAAGATAGCAAGGATTGGCAAGTTTGGCTGCCTTTATGTCTATTCCAAGTGCATCATCTCGCGTTTGCCCGGCTTCAGGTACAACAAGTACAATGAATGGCCTCATTGGTAGCGAACAGTATGAGCATTTTGAGGAGAACCTCATGGTTGGCTTTCGTGGTTGCGGCCGTTACATTGACCCATTTTTCGAGGAGCGCTTCTTGCAGAGTCTGGAGCTCATGATCCCGTTTGTGCACACTTGGGACATGGCCAAGGATGCCAACGAGCTGCTGGAGCCGAATGGATTGAAGCACGGAGAGGATGGTCTGAAGGCGCACTGCGCAGTTGCGTCTTCGTGGCCGAGGAGTACCTGCATTACTTTGACTGCTTCTGCTTTGGAAGTAAGGATTTGACCTTGGGCCTGGAGCCACGTGAGCCCGAGCAGATGGAGGCTATGTGCTTGGGAACGCGGTTCATCGTCGCCCCGAGCGGGGGTTTGAAGGACACTGTGGAAGATGGTGCCCTCCACGATCTCTGGACGGATCTCTGGACGGATGTCAAGATGACCGTCGAGGCGCTTGTGGAGCGCGAGTCTTCTCGAAAAAGTGAAACGGCCGAGCTGGGGTTGCCTAAGGAAGCACCTGCCAGTGTACATTGGGCACGGTGTTGTGACTGTGTGGGATTAGCCCTGCAGTTTGCCTCTTCCAATCCCTAGAAGAATAGGCTCAGGGTAGTGTAGTGGCGCAATGGCATTTGAATCTATGCTGCGCGGAGTCTTGCTCGTAGTTCGCCTCTTCCGACTCCGTGAGGAATATGCTTGAGTAAGTCGTTTTTAGTGGTGTTTCCTTACACACGTTGTGTACATAGGATTGCACAAGCCTTTACCACATCCCCAGTGAGGGTGCTGTCAGTTGAGCTGACTGGTGCTTGCTGTTGTGGCAGCGATAGCACAGTTGCCTGCATGGTTGTCCTTGAGCCTTTTGCGCTTGGGCAATGCTCTTTTAATTTTGAAGGGCTGGAGACGGTTTTTCCCTTCTACGGTGCCGGGTAAATCTCCACCTGAACGCCAATCCAGCAGCGTGCTTGTGCTAAGGCTGGGTTTTGCAGATTTCTGCGCCAGGATTTGGAGGCCTGTGCTGCAAATATGCAAGCGCCTTCCTTCCTGAGTGCATACTGCTACGTTTGCATGCTTTAATTAGGCAGCGCACTCCTCTGAATGCAGTGAAATGGGAAATATATATATATATATATACATGCAGTTCTGGAATCGATTGTCATGCGCATCAGCCGCCGTTTCCCTCGAGAGCATCATCAACATGAGCCCTCCATGCCCTCCAGCCATCGAGCAACAAGCAGAGCATCATCGACATCAGCGGCCCATCCCCTAGAGTCCTAGAGAGAACGAGATCCAAAGCACGAGCGTCATCGGCATCGGCGCACATGCCCTCCAAGCATCCAGCAACACCGCGCGAGCATCAAGCATCAGTCGCGGTTGCTCGCGGTGCATCGACGCCCAAAGCACGAGCATCATGAGCAGCAGCCGCACATATTCTCCAGGCATCGAAGCACAAAGTAGGGTGCAGCATCAGCCGTTGTGAGCAGCAAGCTGAAGGTATTGAGGGCCCATCACAGCAACGGGTATGTGCCGCAGTGCATGCATGTGTGTGTGTGCGTGTGTGTGGGGGGGGGTGTGTGCGTGCGTTTGTTCGGTTGTTTGCTTGTTTGCTAGTTTGCGTGCTTGATTGCAATTTTTTGCTTGTGTATATGTACATGCATACATATACCGGCTTGTGGCTATCGCAACCATCATATATACACACACAGAGCACAAAGAGAGAGAGAGAGAGAGCGATAGAGAGTGAGAGAGAGAGACGCTCGTAAACAATCCTTTCCAGCCGGACCTTCTTCAGAACTGCCTGCAGTTTTGCAGGGTCCAACACTCCGGTGCCTGGCTCGTGTTCAGAGAAGGTCTCTATAGATTCAGGCTTGTTCGGCTTAATTAAGGTATAGGGTTTTCTGTGTGAGGTTTGAACTGCTACGGTTTCGGGTTTAACATCGTGCGGGTTGATGGCTATTCGGACTTCAGCTTGGCCAATTTAGCTTTTGGTACCTGCATCGTCATTCGCTCTGCATATTGTTTATAACTTCAGTGACAGGAGCATCGTCTTCAGAACTGATCGCGCAGTTATGAGGATCAAAGCCTCAAAGCGGCGAGCCTTCCGTGTCCAGCTCATGGCAGAGTTTGTGCGCTCGCTGAGACACCTAACGGAGCAGCATCCGGGAAGTATAGCGTCTTGAGATTTTGCACAATTCCCGACCTGACAACGAATACTTACTTTAAAGAGCCTTCTTCCACGAGCAATTTCCAGCTTTCTTGGTTGTGTTGTTTTCACTTGCACCTTCTGCAGCCGCAATCAAAGCAGAAAGCGTAAGACCGCGATGCACAGCATAACAATGGCTGCTTTAAACAGCTGCAAGCTCAACTCCCAAACAACACGAATAATTCTACTCGAAGTCCCAGACCAAGCAGCAGAAGCCAAGAAATATGATCATTTGTGGCTGTGTCGTACTGCAGTAGAGTGTTTACAGGAGTCACAGCGGTAAAAGTCATCGAGGCTGCTGCACTCGCATGCTAATTCGGCTTTGACCACAAATAACTCTTCACAAAACCCGAAACAGCGGCGTAAGAAATCCGACATAAGTTAAAGCCGGACAGCCTGAACCCGCACTCCGCCAGCACGAAGACCTAAAGCTAACACCTCAGAACCCCAAATCCAAAGCTTCCTAGGCTCCCGAGGCTCCATACCCAAAAGACTCCTTGAAAAGAAAGCCAAGAGCCTGGTTCCTGCATCCTATCGGTCCTATCCTAAGGACTCTGCCACGTGGCCTCTGTATCCAGGGCCATGGAGATGCATTTCGAGGAGCTCATCGACTGGGGATGTGGCTCTAGGCCCGGTGCAGTTGGGGTTTTGCCTGTAAGGTTTTGATTTTGGCTTAGGGCTTGTAGGGTTTTTTGGGGCTTTAAAGTGCGTCGGCTCGAGGGGCGCAGGGGCTGTGAGGCCGAATGCTGCAAATATGCTGAAATACTGTGCGCCTCGGTCCGCAGAACCCTATGTCACTCTGTGTGTCGCATTTTCGCATACTGTACTCCTTGAATACAGAGCCCGACGAAAACCAAAACCGAAAACCCTCGACTCCCCGGACCCGAAGACCAGCACGCAAGGTCCCAGAAGCTATGATGCTTTGGGCACCTGTCGTCGCTGCACCTCACCCTTCACGACTGGAACAGGTGGACTGCGGCCCAACACTACTGATTTTGGGAAAGGCTCATCAAGTGGTCCTGCCTAAGAGTGAGAGAATTCGAGCAAAGGTCCTGAAGCCCTGCAAAATAAAATAGGCACGGACAAGGCTATATAGAGTGGCTAAACCACTAGTGACACTAGTGTCAGCAATTGGGTAATTGGGCCTGCTCTGCGGCTTCTAAGACCGACTTCCAGTTGAAGTTTATGCCCTCGTAGCTTTTCATGTGCTTAAAAAACTTAGGAGCAGCAAAATAGCGGGAAGGGCAGTGCACAAACCACACACGCACACAAACTAAATAACCAAGCCTGTCTGAGGCGCATGCCGATCCACAGGATCCTCTGAAACGCAGTCCCCCCAAACCCTTGCTTTTCAACCTCCCTCAGTGTGGCATGTGAGAGTGCTACCTCTGGTATGTTCTTGGGTAGGTGACGTTGCTGAATTTTGGTCATGATATCGCTTCGTGTGCTTGAAACCTGCTGGTGCATGATGCAAAGGCCAGTCAGCTGGCAGGCTTTTGTGGGGTTTGATCTCGGATCCGAGGTTGGTCTGGATCTGCTGCTTCGCCAAAGGCTGGCTCTCAAGGATGAACCTTAAGCCGGAATAACGTGCAAATGGCGCAGAGTCCTACCCCTGTCCCTAGCTTCTACAACTCTAAACTAAAACCCGCCATCTGCGGACTGGGCTTGGGCTTTTCTGCTCTGCGCCTTCCAACCCACCCCACCCACCCACCCCCACCCGCCCGCNCCGCCCACCCAGACACAGACACACGCACACACACACACACACGCACACACACACACACACGCACACCCATCTTTAGTGCATAGATAGAGCTCAGGGCTACCATTCTCATCAAATCTTCGAGAACCAATGCTGCATCGCTGTCTCCCCCATATCGCACCAACTGCATCGCCTGATCAAACACTACTACGTCCTAGGAATGTTCCAAGTTCCAAGTATTGGGCTATCCGAACACCGTGGTAAAATCAACGAGCCGGCTACCATGCACTTGTCAGCTACAGACATTTACACCACGACGGCTAACCTGGTGGCTCTGCTTCCATATTGCGTTGCCTAGGTCTCGGCCTTTCTACATGGCTTGAGACTGTTCGTGCTCCAGGACAGTATAATGTCAGGGTATCTCGGGGCCAATTCTGACCGATCGCGAACACAAGAACTGATGCAGCAGAGGGTGACTCTGCCTGACAGGATCTCCCCCAGTGTATCAGAAGCCCACGCCCAACGAACGCAGGAATCAATGGCTGAGCAGCGCATTTTGCCGCTCACAAGCACCATTCCCTCGTCGTCTTCGGCGATGAATGGACCCGAGATGATGCATGTTTAATCATGGAAGTTCCTCCGACGCATCCCTTGGCCAGTAGGGTGTAAGCTGCCCAGCTCGGATCGCTGACGCGAGACTTGATCACAAAATAATATGGAAGTCAGGACTCCACCGGAAGCCAACAAACAACCACGGTGCTTGAGTCTCAAGGTGTGGATGATGCTGAGTTGAATGCAGATTGTGGTTAAATCGTTGCTTGGTGCACCGGCTTGCGTCCTTCTACCTGCTTAAACGACTAATTTCGGGGGTACCCCCAGCATCTCTCCTACTTTCGACACGGGAGAGAGAAAGGGAACGCACTTCTGGCTTAGCCCATTTCCTCCCGTGCCTGCTCTTCCCGAGCTGTGCAGAGAGCAAACATAAACTGGATAAAAACCAGAGACATTCCCAATCTTGAGGTCAACATGATAATACGAATAGCACTAGACCAGAGCCCTTGATGCCCAAATCAGGGGAGGGGATACCAGGCCGCAGCTCTTTGTGCCACCTCCGCCGCCCCAAGGCCTGGACGAGTCCCTTCTCTGGCTAGTGCGCAAAACACGATTGGAAAGGGAGCTGGACGATGCAACACTGTAGCATAGCATGGGAACGTTCATATTTGCCTACCAACTTCCGAATTTCGGAACTCACAGCGCTGTCCACAGATAATTTTCAGGTTTGGCTCAAAAGGCTTTACGACTTGGGGCTGCTTAAGACTGTTATGCCCATGCCTGGTCGAGTGGGCTGCATCGACATCGTGTGAGGGGCGGCGGAGCTCAGCTGGAAAGGGGCCTGGCACAAAACCGACAAAAGCCCACATCCAAGCGCCGAATCTCTCACCAAAGCATATGACAACATCCCTCCATGGGCTTGTACTTGCGTTGTTGGCAGCTCTGCTGACCTAACAAGCAGCCTGCTGTTGAAGGGTGGGTTTCAACACTTGCTGTGTACATATGTGCTTTCGGTCCCTACGTACAAGGTTTCCTCTGCAAGCCCCACACCGACACTGCTCCGAGCTGGGCTCTCGGCTTGTGGCAGGACGGGCCGAGACTGCTGTTGCGTGGCCGGCGGCGTGGTGAGCCTTGCAAAGCATAAAATTCAAAACCCGTGCAGAAAGCGGTCTCAAACAGGGAGCTTGGGCAGCTTGCAATACTGTACGGAGCTCAGATCTGCAGCCCGGCGATTCCTTGAGTCACACTTGTACTGAAGAGGGTATGCGAATTATGTAAACCAACCGCAACGTGACAAGACCAACACCGTAGCAGATAGTCAGAGAATAACTCTTAAGTAGGAAAGCTCATAAACCTACCGTAGTGGACCGCATTAAGGAACACCACATGCAAGTTGGTAAGCCGAGTGCCTAACAAGTTGCTGCCACAGAGCTTCAATCCTAAGCTTGAATATCGTCAGAAGGCCGCGGAGAGATCCGTAGAGCCGTCAGGCAATCCTACGGAAAAAGAGAACATGTAAAGGCAAAGCCATGCCGGTGCACGACCGAGATTAGCCAGAGCAAAGCAATGGATACACAATCTCGTAGAAAGATAAATTCGTTGGTGCATATATAGCAACAAGGCTATAGTGAAAATGACAGCAAAAGAAAATGGCAACATGGCTCATGACCGTATGAGCATGCCACTGCGTAGTCACACAGTAGGCCGACGGCGAGATCCCAAAACATCCCTCAGCCTGCATATGACAAACTGACAAAGCAGCGCGATCTTGTAACGGTGAAGAACACAACCGACCAACCAACATAATTTCGTGCAAAAGACATGATATCTTTCCTGTCAGAGTCTAGACACCAATCACAAATCTAGGGTTCGCTTCCCTAAACCTGTGAAGTTGCATGCTTTCAAAACTGTGCAAGTGATTTTGCACTCTGCTTCGGAGACTGAAGTCGATATTGAAGGTGATGCTGGATGGTTGTCGTCGTGATGGTTCATGTCATCGCAGACACGGTGATGGAAAAGCGGCAGATCTGCAGTACTCGGATGAGTCTCCATCTCTGCCGCAAACCGCAAAGCCTAAACAGGACCTAGGGCAGGCAATCCAGGAATCCAGTCAAGAATGCATTGTGAGGGGACACATCATGCCAGGCCTTTATCAAACGACTAAGCCCGAAATCCTGAAACTAAGCCTGGACTGCAAGTCATAAGTCTTGAACCCTGCCCTCAAAACGCTAGACGGCAAAGCATAAAGGCAAAAACAAATGACTTCCAAACTGAAATCTTGAACGCAAACGAGTACATCCCAAACTACTCCTTACCTCATTTGTCCGACGCCCTCCGGGCCTGTATGCCTGTGAATGGGGATGTGGCACAGGCATCGATGCCCGCCTGAAGCGAGACGTGAGAAGCTGATTGCGCTGGGCGATTTGGGCCGAGAGGCATTGCCGCGTTTGGGGTTTCGCATGTTGGGGCGGTATTGTTGGGGGCACTTGCTCTGCATGTCTTTGACATCTTTTCCGTTGTGGATTACAGCTCCCTGTGCAAGAAACTTGGGGACAAAAGAATGCCACCATAGCATAATCATGCTGAGCCGTAGACCTCGAACACGCTGGCCCTGCCACCCTGAAGCCCAAATCCTCGAAGCCCGGACCTAGAACCCAAGAGAGACAGGTAACTGGAGAGGCAGTGTAGCCGCAGCCGCAGCCGCTGAAGGCGCCGGCACAGTGCACTGGAGCGGATAGGCCTGAAAGCAAAGTGTCCCGACATGCTTCTAGATTCTCGGCTTCTAGATTTTGAAGTGTGGGATAGTGTGGGACCCAAAGGGCTTTAATGAATTTTAATGTAAAGAATGAGGAAGGAGCAGGGGTGACAAGTTTGAAGTCGCACATTCTTGGGCTTTCGGGCCTGCAGAGATAACGTCCTCCCGGGACTGCGGACTGCAATGTTGAAGGGATGCCCACATATCTACGAGGTGCCCGATTCGGCCTACTACATGGTTGCACTCCCTGAGTCCCACAAGAGAATGCCGCCGCTAAGTGGTGTTGCTTGGCTTAAGGACTGGTCGATGCAGCCTTGTCAAATGCCACGACCAAAACAGCAAGTGGCATGTTTGTTGTACTCGGCTCACTGGCGGACCCGTTCCTAAGCGCTTGATTGAACTTGCCACGGGCCTGGTACTGGTACGGCTGGGCCAGCGTGCGCCATTGGCAGCCGCCAGTGGTTGTCACGTAGGTGGCTGCTGCCAAGGGGGCTGCAGGTGCAGGCGCTGCTGGCACAGGGACTGCCGGTGCGGAGGGTGCTCCAGGCACTGCTGCTGCAGGGGCTACTGGCGCCGAGGCTGCTGGTGGCTCTGACCCTGCAGCCTGAGTTGGGACACTTATTGGCGAGCGCGCGTTCGCCGACAAAGGAAGCCGAGCAGTTGGGCCCGGAGTTACGGCTTGAACTTCTTGGTGTGCTGCCGGTGCAGCAGTCGCAGTGGTCTCAGCAAGCCCCGCAGGAGCCACCATACGAGGCAAAGCCTTATCATGTGCCATCATTCCCTGCGCCGGCGGCGCCTTAGTCGTCTAGCTCCATCATGTCACAAAAATCAAGCCTTTACAGACACGGGACACTTTACCTGTTCAAAGTCGCGAAGATGCAATAATTATGAAGTCGACGATGATGAACCTGCCGATGCATGAAGATGACGATGAGGCTGATGAAGATGATGATGACGGTGATTGTAATGGTGATGATGATGATGATGATTGTGATCATGATGATGACGGTGATGCTGCTCATGTTTGTAGTCAAGGGTGATGGTGACGTTGATGCTACTACACTAGGTAACAAAAACATGCAGGGTCAAACACAAGTCAAATTACAATTATTGAAGCGTGCAGGGCTACAAGAAAGAACACCTCGGCCACTATCGACCACCAGTTAACTTTACAGTCCTTTTGCTCTACATGGGTCACGCTACTGTCGACTGCTAGCATCGTGGTTTGACGACACCGTGAACATTCTACTTGCAGGGACATCAAACATCTGGCTGGGGAAACCAACGAACTGACCTCATAAGTGTCGTCGTCATCATCATCATCGTCATAATCTTAATGATCGGCATCGCGATCATGGTCGGGATGATACAACCGCGCTCCACACAACTGCTACAAATACCATTGCATTCTTTTTCCTGCCAGCCCCACACCACCACCCCTTTTGCTACGACGACGGTGGTGACAACGATGTGCAACCAGGTGACTGAGTGGGTCATCGACATTGGCACACGCGAGGCTTGAGTCGGTGTGGATGCTGGCTGAACCCAGGCACGAGCACCTTCCGACTTGACTGGGCTGGTGACTCGAAAAAATGTGGTGGCTTTAGGGGCGGCTTTAAGGGTTGGAGTCTCAGGTGAAGGCACACCCAACCAGGACTCGGCTCAGCAGTTTCCGGATTGCGTGGGGCATCCTGGAATGGGTCGGCACCGTAGTAACGCCGCAGTAGCATGAACAGGCTGGCTGCTGTGCACGGGCAGTAATCATGATCTAGAAGATCAGCAACAGCCTCGCCATTTCAGCAGCATCATGGTTGTGAGGATGAAAAGGATCAGGAGTCTAAGGAAGGTACTGGCGACATTAGTGTTGAAGACGATGAAGATGATGCAGACGATGATGAGGATGTTAATCATGGGGGTGTTGCTGATCTCCATGGCTTTCGACTGCACTGTTACAGCCACGACATTGACTACGGTCACACCTGTTACATCCTGCCGTCGTTGTCATCTGCATTCATTGCATGTAATCTCGGCTGCATCGCCGTGGTCAGTTTTACGATGAACACGACTACAACTAGGATGCCGCCTGGTCTCGATATCATCCTATGGCATTCAGTTCAGCATGGAACTAACCTTTGAACTCAAGCCCGGTCTATGTCTAAAGCCTTCAGCTCAAAAGTCTCAGCAGGCTAGCCTGAGAGCAGCTGCGCAGCAGTCTGTGCCCCGGGGGCTATCCTCAGCCAAGGGCAGGGACGAGAGAGGTCCAGGCCGATTGCTCCGATGGGGTTTCCCACAATGAACACATTGTTAACAGGCGTATTGTTATGATCTGCGCCTGGCAAGGTCTGGCGTCGGTTCCCAGTCAAAGACTGGGTACTTGCCGACTTCAGAAAAGGTACGTACGCAGGTAAGACATCGACAGCCCAACTTAGGCCTCAATCCTACATCGCTAAGACTCTCGATGTTTGCAGGGAGGCCGATGCTCATGATGCTCGCATGGCCTGGATACAGATGACACGTGTGCTCATGCTCATGATGCTTGCGCTCCGGCGCGGGTCTCTAAGCACCGAGAGCATGGCCGACTGATGCTCATGATGTTCGTATGGCCTCGAGGGCATGGGGAGCTGGTGCTCATGATGCTTGTGCTCTCGATGCCTTCGATGGCACGGGCAACTGATGCTCATGATGCTTGTGCTCTCGATGCGTTCTATGGCCTAAGCAGTTGATGCTCAGGATGCCGCCTGGTCTCGAGACGATAGCTGATGCTCATGATGCTCGTGTTCTCGATGCTCTCGCATGTGGAGCTGATGCTCGTGCTCGCGATGCTCCGAAGGTATAACCAGCTGATGCTCATGATGCTTGCGCTCCGGGCCTCGATGCCTCAGATGGCCATGCTTATGATGCTCGTGTTCTCGATGCTCTCGATGCCTCCGAAGTTATGCACAGCTGATGCTCATGATGCTCGCATGGCATCTACCGCTGATGCTCATGATGCTCGCGTTCTCGATACTCCGAGGGTATAACCAGCTGATGCTCATGATGCTCGTGATGCTCTCGATGTCTCCGAAGCTATGCACAGCTGACGCTCATGATGCTCGCGTGGCATCTGCTGATGCTCGTGCTCTCGATGCTCCGAAGGTATCACCAGCTGCTGCTCATGATGCTTGCGCTCCGGGTCTCAATGCGCCAACTGATGCTCATGATGCTCGAGTTGCCTCCAGGGCATGGGCAGCTCATGCTGAGATGCTCGTGCTCTGGGTGGCACGGGCTTCTCCAACAATTGCTAGAGCTCTGTGCGCTGGATGTCGCGATGCTCCTCCTCTGGGATTCCTGCCGATTCGATTTCGAATCGCTTGTGCAGAGGCTCCGTCTGTGTCAAATGTTCGGGCTTTTAAAGTAGCGTTTGTGTTACCTATATCGGCTGAAAGGCTCAGAGCTTGGAATGGTTTAGCGATTGCAGAGGTTTTCAGCTCCTGAAACCCACCACTCAGCCTCTGCACCCGAGTGCGCCCGAATTCCACCGTGAGGCAATCTGGCCGTAGGTTGAGGAAACTGGCACACTGGGATTTTCGTTGTGATCGGGGAAATGAAGCTGAAGATTATGTTGTTCATATTATGGCGATCGTGATTATCCTGACGTTGGGGTCCGACAACTTGCTGGTGATTTTCATGTTGTACGGCTGCCCAGTGACTATTAGGAATAGTGTTTGCTGTGATGCCACTCCACTATTCTTATACTGATACCGGCATACTAAGTATGTCCACTGGTAATGTCAGTCAGTGTTTCCAGAGCGACAACAGCATTGCCAGCGCTACGACCTTTGCTGATTAGCTAGTAACAGCTATTTACTCTTGCTGCCACCACTGTCATTGCTCTGATGTGGGTGTCTGTGTGTGTGTGTCGCTGTTGGTGCTACTGCGAACTACACTATCTTCTGCCTCCTTCCTGCTTTGTGAACTTTCTTCATCGCTACAAATGCACACCTCTGCGAGGTTGAATCGCACTAGCTTGCCAAGTCCTTGCATCTGAACCCTAAACCTTTACTATGACCCTAAATGTTCACTGCTACCGGCCCCACTGAATCTTCGTGTTGGCAGTACATCGCACCTGACCACTCCCGGTTGGTGTCGGGCCGCGGGATCTGGCGGTACTGCGAAGGGAGGGTCGCAGGTGCCGATGGCCAGCATGGTTGCACCTGCTCAGGACCTAGAGTCCGGCGTACTGCAGAATCCGCAGGAATTTAGCTTTCAGGGATTTCAGGGTCGTAGGATTTTAAGGATGTCGGGCTTAATGCGAGGGGCTCACTGCTGCAAGGGAGAAAAACGTCCTCGGCTTCGGGCTTGGCATGCAGGGCCAATATCTAATTATCGGAACACAAAGCCTAAAGATACCTGGTCGGCAGTCTACTGCGGCTCCTCTGGTAAGTTGCGGTTTGGCATTTAAGGTGGAACCCAGACAAGCCCAGCGTCCTGTATGCGTGGGTCAAGTAACCCTGGCCCCTGAAAAGCAACAAACCGACAAAGGCAGCACGTCCCTGCAACGGACTTGATTTGATTCGCCCTTTGCTCTGCACTCCTTAATTCAACTCGGAATCCCAAATCCGACATGTCCTGCAGTGGGCACAGAAACACAAAGCCAGAAACATCAAAGCGGTCTTAAGACCATCTACACCTCGTAGATGTGAACTGTGACTGCGATCTCGATTCAATATCTTCGGAGCACGAGAGAACTATAGAGTAAGCCCTAACACCCTGTTCGCCTAAACAACAAGCTGAACTCCTGCAGCTAATCAAGCCATCAAGCCCCAAATTACCAGAGGCCTGAACTCCTTACTGCAAGATCTGGATCCCAAACCTCAGACACTTCAAATGTTTCAGCCCGTCGACCTGAACAGCGTGAACTCCTCAACAATTCAAAGCTAAAGCCCGAACACCGTGACCCTTAAACCCTGCAACCAGGAACTCTGAAATCCTTAAGCCCTCAACTCCTAAACCCTACAAGCCCTCGAAACGCCTGAACTCCTCTGGGGATCTCGGCGCGAGGGGTGCCAAGCGGCACCGCCACGCCTCGGAAAGAGTCTCCAGGGCTTAAGCGGCCACCCTAGGGCTTTCTTAGTGGCTCTTAGGGATCTAGGGCTTCAAGGCTTTGGGGTTTGTGGGGTTGGCTCCGACTCAGGTCTTGGGCCCTTGGAGTTGATTCCCCTTGGGTAGATGGGTAGAGCCAGAGCTGTTGTGGAAGAGCCTTCAAGCGTTCCAGGCTCGGAGCTCGTGTGGAAGTGCACAACCCTAAACCTCTATACAATGGCGTGTACAGTCTGGGGGACCGCTTTAGAGTGCTGCTTGTGTTCTGGGTAGAGAGACCGGCATGTGTGCTGCCAACCCGTTCCACATCTGCAACATCACGGCTGCTACACAGCCCTAAGCCTTCAATCGTGTCGTGAACCTTTGAATCCCACAAAACCCTAAGCTCATCCGAATCCCTGTAGTCCGGGATGGCATGAGCCTTCCCTCCCGCTGGGCCGTCTGGCTCCTTCCAGGGGCACTCGGCTGCGACAAACACGGCTTGTCCTTAGCAGATGGCTCTAAACCCGCGAACCCAAATCGAAATGTGAAGCCAAATATGCTGAGACTGAGGAGTGAGAAGTTCGAAACATTAGCGACTAGTTCTTTGGGGGCACAAGCATCCTGTTGTAGCAGCGACTACATTGCGGGTCAGACTGTGACACTGTGGGTCCATTCTATGCAGACACTAACCAGTTGGGCACAGAACAGCCTTCAGGATCTGCATACACCAGGGCCCTGGGCCCTCTGAGACATCTTCGCAATCTCCTGAATCCCGTCACCTTCACCCCAAGACAGCGGCAACACATCGGCAGTTTTAGTACAGCCCCGCGCTGAGGCGAGGTCGTGACAATGCACGTCTGAAGAAATAGCTATAGTAGGCAAAGTATACACATCGGTAATACCTTATAGTGATACCTCAGCGTCTCTTCCACGGTCCCCAACTGTCGTTCAATCAGCGTTCCGGAAAAACGACAACTGAGGGTTAAGGTCCTGAGGGATCCACATGCTATTATGTTTATGCTTGGCTAAGCAGCACTCCCTTACAATCCTGAGCTCACAATCCACAGTCTCCACAAGAACAGGTATCGGACGCCGTATCTAATGTACAGCAATTTCATGTCTCGAACCCTCGTTTCGACAAAAGCATACGGAAAATCGCCCCAAAAGCAGACTACCCAAACGGTCAAGTGCACTGAGCTCATCACAGCAGCTGCAAGGGAGGAGGCCAATGCCGTGAGTGGAATAGGCGAACCTTGCCATGTACAGCAACCAGTCTAGCAGACATGGCAGTAAGATCAGCAATACACAGTACGTAGTAATACTTAGCAGCTTAGCACAAGCATCAGCAATGCACTCCGAGCACGAAAGTAACACCATCGAGCCATGTCATGCCAATTGTCTAGACTGGTACTGAATGATAACGACGACCAAGCCTGGCTTATGATATCCCAACACATTGCACTCGACAAAACAGCAAGATCCTTAACAAAGAAGATTCGTCGACTGAATCGCAAGCCGAAGTCTGTAAAGACGTCCCTGCAAAAATCCCGAAGCCGAAAGTAAGCAGCTAGGGCCAGATTTCAATTCTCACAAATACAGTGTGCGCAGCAGCTCTTCGAACAGCTAAGCAGGCAAGCTGGGCCGTACTGGCTGGCAGATGCTAAGGTCGGCTGAAGCAGGCTCGGCTGCGGCACCTTTCACCAAGGTCACAGCCAGGGCATAGGTACTCTGATTCTTTCTGGAGAAGTAATGCACAAGTGCTTTTCCACAATGAAATGTTCTTTCGAAAGACTCCCTTCAATGAGGAATCGCCTGAGGTCCCTGCTTGATTTCTCAAACTCCCATGCAACAGTCTCCACAGCTTCTGTTAAGGTTGAGGATCTAGACACCCTCAATCCTGGCTCCCCAGAGGCATCAACCCAAAGTCCAAAGCTCATGCTGAATCTCTTCGTGCTGTGTCTGCTCAGGCCTCCGGCCCAAAGCTGAAGCTCTCTCTGCTTCAGCTTTGCTGGCTTGCCGAAGGGTCTATAACTTTGACGATCTGAGGAGGCGAGTGTCTCCAGCTGCTCCACTTGTGGGATTTAAGAATCCGAGTATCGTCCAAAATAAACGAGCGCAAAATCGGGAGGCATGGGCTTCATCTTGCCATCCGTTGCCATCCCTGGCAAACCACAAACCCAGCTCAAATGCGAAACCGGAACTCCTAAACCGCTGACCTCCAAAGAACAGCTCGATGCTGACATCCCACCTGTGGGTAAGACGCCTTCGGTGGCAGCTGCAAGGAGTAGGAGCCAGAGATTGCTCCTACCTCCAGTGTGTCCGGCTCGGCGGTTGAATGCGGAGCCGTTGCATCCAGCGCGTTGGGTTCAGGGTTTGGCCCCCAAACTGTGGCAAGCCTTGTGCTTGGGACTGCGTGAATCAGCTAAGGAGCCATGCCGAGATCGAAGCCCTTGAAAAACGTAAACCGTCACAAAGTGCAGGATTGGGTACGCGACATTCGATTCTGGAGTCTAATTCCCCTGTTCAATCTGCCGAAAACTACAAGCACCATCCGACATGTAAATCAGATGCCCTGTGCACAACTTGAAAACACCTGAAGACCCTGTTAGATAGAAGCCCTTGCACAGCTCTTCACGTTCGGCTTGAACCGAACATCATAAAACTGACGCCCTCACCCTATAAGTTATACGATACTGGCTTCAATGTCTGGTGTGTGCCTGGAAAAAACTAAACGAACTCAAGCGATTTTTGTCCAAAACAGGTTGCTGTTCACGGCGGGTCCTTGTAACTAGTACATGTCAATGTGCACCTCGTTACTCTTGGCACAGACTGCATGAAAATTGTTCTTCCCGCGACATCCCACGACAACTCCCTATCAGCAGGTCAACCAAATACTTGGTTCGTATTGTCAGTCGGGCCGGCGCAGCCTTGCTGGGAGAGCCCGTCGGCGAGACTTCCCTGGTGGCAGACGGGACAGATTTAGGGATTATGATGCATCAATGACGCTTGCTGTCCATGTTGGCATCATTGTCTACAAGTTTTTTCAACCAGGCCTCTGCATGGAAGAGATGAGACCTTCAGGGGGAGTGGAAGCGTAGCGATTAGGGTTGGAGCAATATCTGGACACGTGCAAGAGGTTTGGGCACGGTGGGTTTTCGGACTTTCGTTTCTGAGGGATCGATTCTTCCTTCAGGAAAGAACCCGCAAAAGACAATCATTGAAAGCCTCCAGCTCCAAGTTAAGAACCATGCGAAATCAGTCCGGGGGGGAGGAATAGAATGCCCCAAAACCGTGAACAGACTGTGCCACACAAGGGCTCTGGGCTTCCAGCTCGATCCGTGGACCTCTTCGTCGTTGTTATATCGACTGTTGTCGGCTGCTACTGTTGATGCCCGTCCAGTGCTGTCACTACATCGCTGCTACCCTTAACCTCTACCGACGACGACATTCGAAAGTACGCTACCTGCGCCGCCGACACCCGCAGCAAAAGAGGATCAACCATCTTATCAGTTGCAGCAACAAGGCAGCCAGACCTGAAGATCGGATAACGGAGCGGTTGATCGGTTGAGTGAGCCTGCACACTGTCTGAGATAGCTCGACGTCGTGATGCGAGGGGGTGCCATCATGGTACTATCATTTTGAGTGCCCACTCACAGGTGCAGCTCGTGCAGTAACTGATGCTTTAAAAGGTTCTTTATTCATAGGATTGGGGGTTTGAGCCCGGCCAAGCCTCGGGAAAACGAGGAATCTAGCCACCAGATACAGGTCACGCTTGGCAGATGGGCGTGTCATTGGCAGCAAAAGAATGGCAAAGAATAGAGCAAGAAATGCGACAAGGCGTGAAGATGCAGCTTGGAGCAAAGAAGATTCAAGTAACCAGCCAAACCCCGGCTTTCGGTTTCGCAGTGGACTGTATATGCAGATAGGTAGTCACATCGGAAGCTGCCGTGAAGCACTCGACAATCTCAAACTCAATCTCTCGACCCCCTGCGCTCGAGGCAAAAAAACGTGCACCGTGAATCTGCTAAAAGGGCCAAGGTCCTGTAGTTCTCCACCGGCATCGGAGTGAAACCTGTGGGGGTTGGCCTCGCGGACACATGTCTGTGGGATTGATTGTCCGCATGAACGCAGGTATACATACTTGCATGCATACATTGACATGCGTACATAGCTGCCTACATACATATATACACATACCTACATGCCTGTATACATACACAAAACTGCACCGACAAATAGACAGACGGACGGACGGACTGACGGACAGATAGACAGACAAACAAACAAACAGATAAACAGACAAACTGACGAACGGATAGACAAACACGTACTCACGCACATAAGCACACACTCACACACGTGTAGATGCGTGTACGTATGTATGCACTAATATATACATACATACATACATACCTACATACATAAATATGTAAATAATATACATGCATACGTGCATGCATACATACATACACATATAAAAGGCACACACACACATGCACATACACATACACGTGGCTCCCAGAGCCCTCGCACCCCGAACCCCTCAACAGGCCAGGCCCCCTGCGGAATCGTCGGAGCTGGCGGACCAGAAATGGCCGGACTCGGAAGCCTTGGTCGGCTCTGGGGAAATATACTTCGGTCTCGGGGGCGTCGGGTGTTGGACTTGGGGTCTGGGGTCAGGATCTCATAAGGTTCAAGGTTCAAGTTCGTCGGGTCCAAGCGTTGGGGATTTAAGAATTGAAGGTTGATGGCTTGTGGGGAGGTGAAAGGTTCGGAAGCAGGGCTGAGGGCTGAAGGTCTAATATGTAATATGGTCTAATGTTGGAGTCGGAATATCTGGGTCCAAGGCTTTAAGGCTCAGAGATTTTGACATACATGGTTTAGGCTCCAAACTACTGCCTCTCACTAGAATCAGAGATACTCAGAGCGGTCGCCAGCTTCATCAGCGCCGCTGTCAGCGCCGTCAACATTACTACCAGCATCGCTGTCCTCATGGTCGTCATCAACAATCTGGCCATTACAGTCACTGCATCTCATCAGCCATACTCGTTCACTCATTCACTGCAGCCAGCAAACTGCACAGTGCAAACTGCAAACCCAATAGATCCAATAAGTCAGAAAAATTAGTTTGTAATAAAAACACTATTTAGTGATATTATTACAAAATAGCTGCTTCACTTTTTCTGTCCTTATACATGTCTAAAGAACGAAGTTGGTTTGTACAAAATCCTAGAATTATGTACAAAATTCTGGGGTTAAAAAGCCAGGATTTTGTACAGAATTCTACGAAGTGAAATAGTTAAAATTTTTGGCGCCAAATTATCCCGAGATCGTGAAATTATTACAACCGGTCGGGGTCGAAGTTTCGACCAAACTTCGTTTGATGAGGGGTGCAAACTTCGACTGGTTTTTTTGGCTTCAACTTTGTGTTTTGGTTCTGTGTTAGTTGTTCTCTTCTATACCTGTGTAGCCAATATCTAGCGAACTGTTTGTTTTCGTGTGCGTTTTCGGTATAATCTCGTTTTCGTTTTTACACGATATATAAGCATCAAAGGTTTAGGGTATAGCCACACACAGTAGCAATTAGCAAGTCCTAGTCCTAAACCCACCACCAAACTTCGACCGATGAGCCCCGCAAACTTCGATCGNCATCAAAGGTTTAGGGTATAGCCACACACAGTAGCAATTAGCAAGTCCTAGTCCTAAACCCACCACCAAACTTCGACCGATGAGCCCCGCAAACTTCGATCGGCCTGCCCGGAGACCAGGTCGAAATTTCGACCAAACTTCGGCTCGGGCGCCGGCGGTTCGAATGCTACGATTTTCACTAAATCGTGAAAATTTCACACCTAAATGAAACAAATGCGCCCCACCAATCTGTACAGANTTCCTGGGTCAAAGTTTTAGCTATTTCCTGTAATTTTAACCAAGAATTATGTACAGAATTCTTCGTTTGTAAAGTTTTTACGATTTTCTACTTTTCTGACTTATTGGATCTATTGGGTAGTTCGCATACAGCGGGTAACAGTATGCAGACCGTGGTCGGGCCAAAAAAGGGGTCCAACTGAGGGGGAAGAAGAAGAGAAAAGGTCAGTGACACCGAAAATGAATAGAAATCACACTTGAACATGGTGCGCATAATGTCAGAGCGGATCTTCTTGATGTAGTCCACGTCACAGGTGAACGAGTGCGTGCCCTGACCCCAAAGGGCTTGCGCTTGGGTAGCCAAAAACATCTTGGCTTTGTTTTTCCATGGTATGGGTGCATGACGCAGGCGGCAGATTGTGCCATGCCATTTTTCGAAACGCTTCACTTCGAGCTCCGTCAGTGAAACAGCGCGTTGACGAACAGTGAAGGAGCCACCCACCAACCGGAAGGTTTCGCAATGATCGTATTTTTCATGAATGACACCGCGTAGACTTTTGTCGCCAGAGGTAAAGGTTTTGGGCTCGGAAATGACCCCCCCGTCAGCATCTTCAAAGGCCTTGACCAGCATGTGGAAGCGTCGAATACTATTTTGCAACTGCTGTCGCATTGAAGCTTTAGCCACCCCCGAAGCATCATCCGCGTACGTCCCCGCGGTAACCTCTGGCACAACTGATTCCGCAATCTCAGGCAGCACACCGACAATGGCATCAAGCCCAATCATGCTCGAAGCGCATCCCTGTAGAATACCATTGGAGGCTCGCCAAAAAACAGTACACGAACCGCGAAGTCGAAAAACAAGCTCAAGTCCATCATACATGCCCCGCATCGCCCGCAGTAGATTAGTATGTGCACCTCGGTGTTTCATGGCAAGTAGCATAGTATCCACTGGAACCAGATCAAATGCTTTCTTAGAATCAAACGAAATGCCGCCCACCAGTTGGCATTCATCGTACATGTCAGCCTCGAGTTCAAGTGCTATGTCCATGGTCATCGATTCAGCTCCCCGTCGCGGTCTGCATCCCCAGACTTGCTCATGTGCCCATCCCTCTTGCCACTGAAGCGCAATACCAAGCCGACGACGCGACCAGAGACGATAAACTGCGGATAAAACAGAAATTGGTCTAAAGTCCGTGGGGGAGGGGTCATCGGACATACCTGGTTTCGGTACGAGGGCTGTGTATCCCCGCAATAACGATGTTGGCCAAATGCCAGTCCGTTCAATGTGATTGAGAATGCATGCAAGCGGTTCATACACCGCCGGCGCCCAATGTGATAACGCTCGCAATTCTTCAGGTCTCCACTGATCAAGACTCCCCGCGCTCGTCTTCAATGACCGTGCCGTGGCAATCAAAGTTTCGCCAGTAATGTCCGGATAATCCATGTGCGCACTTTTCATATATCCACCAAAACGCTCGAAGAACTCCTTCGTCTTTGCTTTCTTGCTCGCAAACTTGTTGAAAATAGGCATCCATGCATCAAGGATGGATTTCAACTGTTGCTCCTCATTCGCGGTGTATGCATCATCATCCATTCGCATAAGATATGTGTCTGATTGCCCTCCACTCTTCAACCACTTGTAAGTGCAAGCTTCCGACGATTGAAGCTTACGCGTCCAGGCATTGATCCTCGCACACTTGTTTTGAGTAGTCAACTTTTGAATGCAGTTGCGGAGTAAAGATGCGATGCGCATAGAGCCAGATTGACAAAGGTTGGCCGAGATGTGCACGTAGTTCATGATGCCATTGATCCGGAACGTCCCTCAACACCTTGACGAGGTTAGCCCATGTGCGCTCCGCCCGATAACCAAAAGCCTTCATACGGGTGAGTTCCTCTGCACGTTGAAGAGCACATGAAAGTCGACGAATTTGTAGCGTCATGACATGAGCCGTTCTCGCCCTCCTAGGAAAACGCCCCAGTTTCTGGAACCGAACATGTCCACGACCGGAGTCCGGGATGTTACCACTACGACCACTTTTAACTGGGATCTTCGCGAGCGCCTCCTCCGCGCATTTAGACCAATGCCAAAAGGCACCATCCACATCTCCTTGCGCCAACGATGGAAAAATATTGATATCCGCCGTCTCAACATGTTTATCCGATCCCTCAACAAAGCTTTGATACCCCAATTTTGTCGCAACAGACCTTGCAATGTGGCACACCTGAGCACCTACAGGCTGAGACATGCAGACGCTTATGGCCGAATGATCGCTGTGAACCGTGGTCTGTTGAACTTCATACGTGGACATAAGTGCCGAAGCAGATTTGTTGACAAAGCCCAAATCAATCCTCGAACCTTTTCCCTTGTGACTTGTGTGCGAGTTGTCCGCGCGCAAGGGAATTCAGGTAATCGCATTCAGAGACCTGCGTGTTATAATCACCAATGGCAAGTGTGGGAACATCTCCTCGTGACACCGCATCCTCAAAGATACCCTTTAACATACTAGTCAAAGCTCTCTTTTTCTCAGCTTCCCAGCGCGATCCAGCATGACCATAAACGCAGTAAATAATAAATGATCGTTTTCCCGTTCCACGAAAAAGTTCAACCACCACTAACCGCCCGTCACGGAAAGCCTTGTCAAAAACAATGGGCCTAACAGCCCAAGCAGCTTTTGTCCTATAACCATAATCGCCACCCCCGTACGCGAAGAGGAAGGCTGAGCATGGCCCCATACAATATTCCAATCTTTGTTTTGTTGCCAGGAATAAGAAGCCTTTGATTGTTCGTAGTAGCCTGCGTCTCCGTCAAAGCAAGGACGTCAGCGTCCAATGAACATATCGCTGGGAATTTCCCAACGCTGCTAATACCATTAACGTTGTGCGCGAGCACCTTGAAAAGGGAGTTGCCTCGTAGTGCATGAAGTAGTTGATTACGTGTAGCCGCCAAGCGATCAATGTAGGAAAACATAAAGGAAAATGACGACAATGAAAAAGAGACTCCCCACTGCATCTTATGGGAACGATCAACGTGTGACATAGAAGATCCCACACACCACTGCTCCACAGGGGCATAAGGAAGATCCCGAAGGCCAACGACGCCACGAAAATTACACACGTATGAGACTGAACGGCTCTGCTCAACGGTTCTTGCCCGAAAAGCCATAGGCGACCATACCACCATTTGGAAAGTATCACGCCCTCGTAGTGCACATAATCTTGCAACCGCTATGCTGAAATAGGGTGAAACCTCCTCACACTCATCACTCCGCTCACTGACCCTCCTTGCGCTCCTTGGGCGGAGGAGTCTCTCCTGTGTGTGCCCCATCATGCTGCCTGACTTGCCCAATCTTGGGATCTGCAGAGGCATTAAGTCGCTGTAGAAAAGCTCGCTGACGCATTTCACGTGGCTCACGTGGCACTGGAAACAAACCACTCGTTGATGTACTCGCTTCTCTTTCTTGGCACTGCATGCCCCTCGCCACCGCATTGAGTGCCGTATAAATTTAACCTGTTGGCCCTGACCTGCGTCCATGTAGTACATGGGCAAATCACTCCCACGGTTTGATGAATGAAACACAGCTTCCTTGGAATCCATGTACAACACATTAACATGTCCCCCGGTGAGTGGGTATCCCGTTACTTTCCACCTGGCCAAATGCGATGTGTCCTCAAACTTGTACTCCTTGGCGAAATTGGACAACGCGTCACTCGTTTTGAACCTCAAAGCCAACCTCCCACTCATCCCTTTTTCCGCCAAGCCAAAGACCCTTTTATCCTTCGTCAAGTTAAGGGCATCGTTCAACGTCATGGTGTCTGGGAGCCATAAAAGTTCAAGAGGAGCAACATCATCAGATTGACACTTAAAAAGATTCCACTCTTGCCAGAAGCACGCATAAGATCATCAATAAACTCCTCATGGCAATAGAACGAGTACGAACCGTTCATCCGGCATTGGAGTTGATCCACCGCCAGGTCGGGAACAAGCGGCTCAAGGTGACTCATCATGATGCTCGCCGGAATCTCGGTGTCATCCCATCCCCTTCGCTTAGGAAACCGTGCCGTCATCTTTTTCATCTTCTGCTCAATGACTATCTGTTCCCCTTCCACTACGCATTGCACAGGGTCCCCAAATCCCAATTGGACCAACCACCGTTTCGCGAGTACATACTCCCTTGACCCATCCGGCCCCGCCACTGACAACGTGAAAGACACAATGCTCCTTGGATAAGCTCTCATTCCCAGTTCGTCCGGATGCTGGACTAGAACCACCGCCGTAGGCTTTCCGGTAAAACCAACTCTCTCAATGACTTCTGGCAGCTCGTCCCTAGGCACCAACGCCACACCTCCCGACGCCCCCAAATGCTGATGCGGCATCACCGGAACATTCCATTCTGACTCGATCAGTGTAGTCTGCATCCTAATCTTTGCTTGCACCGGCATTGCATCCTTCATCCTCTTCAGGAATTCTTGATTGCTCTCTGCAACGGTACTAACGGTGACATCCATCTGCGTCTGCTGCTTAGCCTTGCCTTTGCTCTTCCCTTTCTGATTGCCCTTCGGCCCGTTCCATGCTTACAATGAGCTCGCTGATTCATCACTTTATTGCTTTGGAACCATACACATGGAATGGCAGAGAAGCACTGGCTCACCAAGAACATCATATCCACATCAACCGGACTGAAAATTAGCACTTCTGATGCATTGTCCAAGGCCTCACTGGCCTGCATAGTCACCCTCGGTACGCACGTCGCAGTCCAGGTCAAAGGTGCCGAGGAGCCTGCTGGATCCCAGAAGTAGTCGGGGCTTGCCTGAGCAGCGGTAGCACGCAGCTACCAGCTACCCTACTCCGAACGGGGGAACATATTATCCGATCCCCATACGTGGCACATCATTGGAACCTGACGGCAGCTCTCTGTGCTGCCCAACATGCTGAGATGGCACTGCATCATCATGAACATCGTCGTGCTGCTGGGAATTGCGGCACGAAGACTTGTGCCGCATGCGACGGCGAACATTAACGGGTGAAACCTCCTCATCATGAGCATGGGCGCGGCGAGGAAAACTGTGATGCGATGACTTGCGTCGGAGGCGACGCCGAGCACTGATAGCGAGGACATCCCTTTGGGAGGACTGTGCTTGAATGTCGTCAGCTGCGCTGCTGGGAGNGCGATGACTTGCGTCGGAGGCGACGCCGAGCACTGATAGCGAGGACATCCCTTTGGGAGGACTGTGCTTGAATGTCGTCAGCTGCGCTGCTGGGAGCTGGCGGATCGTGGTGCTGCGTGGGCTGCATGCTAGAAACCCAGGAATGTGGAGGTGAAAGTTGAGGTGGCGGTTGACAGACGGCGTTTTTGAAGGCTTGATGACGGCGCATCCAAGGCCAAGTGCGGCCACAACGTTGACAGTAAAGGAGCCCAAACGTGGCTTCATCAGCNAGGCTTGATGACGGCGCATCCAAGGCCAAGTGCGGCCACAACGTTGACAGTAAAGGAGCCCAAACGTGGCTTCATCAGCTTGGTCCTTTCCGGACTTGCGATTCCACACGAGGGAGTGTGTATCGCGGTTCAGGGTCACCTGGGTCACCGGGGTGTGCCTAAACAGGTCGTCCAAGCGGGAAATTGCGGTCATACCACCAGGCTTACTCAACCACCTATCAGGGGGGAGAGAGGCATAAGGGCAGGCAGTCTTAGTGATCTTAAGCATAACGTGCTTAACATACTGCGTTTGCCAGCCGCATTTGCAGCAGAAGACGCCCCCTGGGCCGTAAAACATGTCCTCGTTTCTCAACAGGAACCTCAGCATTGGCTGAAGACTGGGAAGTGGGGGGGGCCACGACCGTGGCCAGTGGCTCGGCAGAGTGCCACTCTTTGATGTGCTGCTGCCAAACGTTGGCTAATGCGGTTTGGATAATGTGAAGCGCCTCAGGTGTGATGGCAAGATTTGTCGGCACGACAGTTGCACGTTTAAAACACACCGGCAAGGAGCGTAGTGGTTTAGGGAGCGCAGCGATAGCCGGTGCTCGAAGCTCACGGAACCGTGGACAAAACCAGGAGATATGATCGTGAGAAGGCACACCCCCGCACTGACATTTAACACCCCCGGGCTTCCTGCGGCGCCGCCTGTCACGCTCAGGGTCCATGAGACGCGCCAACGAGCAACATTCGCAAGATTTTGAGTCGAGGGCGCGGATCAATGTGAGACTCTGGTTCAGTAGCCAAGCCCATGTCGAGCAGATATTGAAGCTGGTCAGCTTCCTGAGTCCAANTTTTGAGTCGAGGGCGCGGATCAATGTGAGACTCTGGTTCAGTAGCCAAGCCCATGTCGAGCAGATATTGAAGCTGGTCAGCTTCCTGAGTCCAACGCTGAATAAGCGAGACGGTGAGAGATTTATTGACACCGCGAGTGACGCCAGCATAGTCCTGCGCACGATCCCGCAACACAAGCTTCCAGGTCGCTGCACGCCAACGGTCACGGAGCGCATGCTGCCAGTTCGCCTGAACGACCGGCCCGAAGACAGGGGAGTCAAGGAGTTGCTGAAGTCTGGCGTAGGGGCCATCAAAAGGCTGGGGAGACGCAAGTTGCAAAGCAGCAGCCCGAGCTTGCTGGGGTGACTGCGCGGAGCGGATAAAAAGCCGCAAAGCTGACAAATTCATGGCACACTCAGGCTCAAGAGAGGGGGGCGCCAACAGGGCGAAGAGTACATGCGGCGATGCGGAATAGTCATCAACATCCAACAAAGCGCGAACAACTTTGGCCCTAAGCGTCCTTGCATGATCTTTGGAGAGAGCAAGTCGGTGCGTGCCCTGGGCCCACGTCAGCTGGGGCGACACCCGCTNCAACAAAGCGCGAACAACTTTGGCCCTAAGCGTCCTTGCATGATCTTTGGAGAGAGCAAGTCGGTGCGTGCCCTGGGCCCACGTCAGCTGGGGCGACACCCGCTGCAACCACGTAACCTCAGTAAACCAACCTACAGGCAACCGCCGTATATTGGCCACCACTTAGCCTCCTTTTCTTTTTCAAGCTGGGACCAGCAGGGTTCGGGGGAGTTTAACAGTGCCTCCAGTAAGCCGGAAGGTGTGCTTATGGCCAGGCACAGACGGAAGAGATCCCTTCAAGGAGTTGTGACCGAAAGGAAAAGACTTGACACCGTTGATTTTTAAACCAGACCTGGTAACAAACTGGCGTGTGTGTGTGTGTGCGTATGGACAGCAACGACCTGCGCGCGTACCTGGCGAGGGCGAGTGCTTTTTGTGCAAGCAGAAATGTCATCGGCATATGACTTGGGAACGACGCCGGGAAGAGATGCCTGCAAGTGTTCATGCCAACAAGAGACCATGGAAGACAGAACAAGCATTGAGAGGGGACAACCCTGCACCAGCCCGTTGGCCGGACGAAGGGGCTCATCGTAATGACGTTCCAGCCTGAAGTGCTTCACACGCGAAGAATAAAACCCATCTAAGGCCTTACAAACTCTATTATCACAACCACGGGTGCGGAGGATGTTGACAGCGAGACCGACCGGGACCCTGTCAAAGCATTTTTCAAAGTCATAGGAGATGCCTCTTACGACCTGGCCCTCCTGGGCGGCACCAGCGAGGTAAGCGCAGGTATCGAAAACAAGAGAGTCCTCCTCAAGCAACCGACGAAAAAACTGTTGCACATCGTCAATGCCTCTACCAGGACGAAAACCATTTTGCTCCTCCGGCATCCATGTTTCCATCCACTTGCTCAAACGGCTAGCTGCAACACGGGCAACAATTTTGGCTGAAACAGAGAGCATGACCAGGTTCCTATAATTGTTTTTGTCATCTTTGGACCCTTTGCTCTTATACATCGGAACGCACACCCCCTTCTTGGCGGATTGACACTACCCATCGGCCGAGAGCCTCGCGTCATTCCACATATCAAGGGCCACCAGGAAAACAGTATCCTGGAGATCGGAGTTTGCAAACTTAATCATCTCCACCGTGATGTCACGCGCACCACCGCATTTACCCACCTTCATTTTGCGTAGCGCCTCGCGAAACTCTTGCATAGTAGGCTCTGCACTTATAAACGGAGATTTCTGCCGTGGCCGGTGGAATGAAATCCCACACCGCTTCGGAAACCTCACCTTCACCTGACTGCATATTGTGCAAAAAGACCTCCCAAGCCTCTCGTTCCCTGGCAGCATCACCGCAGGCGCGCAACGTCCCGCCCTATGCACAAGACTCCCTGAAGCCCAACCGGCGACACACCTGCCAAAAGGCATAATCATCCCCGTCCTCCCCCGCGCGATTGGCCTTACCCGCAAGATCACTCCACCAACAGGCTTCCCACCGACGTTTTGCACTACGAAGCTCGGCGCTGGAACGACGACGGAGTTCAAGCAGAGATTCTGAGCCTGTCGAAGGTCCTCTTCAGCAACATGCACAGCTGTTTCCAAGTCGAGCAACTCAGATTCCTTGCCCAGCCCTCGGAAGCCATGCGGCTTTTGCGCGCGTGCATAACCAATGCACAGTTTTCGGCCTGGAAGACATCCACAACAGAATCCCGTTTGAGAACAACGGGTTCTACTCCACGCTGATGGAGGTAAACCGGCATCTCGCGAAGCTTGTTTGTCGTAGCATTACGAACCAACATGCGATCGCATTTAGCGGGGATGCCATCAACTGGACTGGAGCAAACCGCCAAGCATGGTTCGACCTAGCGAGACGCCGTGAACACTGTGTAACTATGGAAGGGATCTCTTGATGCGATACCAAAGCAAAGCCAGATATTCCTGGTTTCAGATCCTCCGTGGGGATCTGCACCAGGGCATTGCCATCCGTGTCTACCAGATCTTCTGCTATGTCATATGCTTCATCGTGCACTGGGGCAGTTGGCTTTGACTTAGCCTTGGGAACAGCCCATGGATCATTGCCCTGAGCCCACGGGTTGGGCTCCTGACGACGTCGAGGGAGAGGCGCTTTAGATTTGTTGGCTTCCTTTTTCCGATTGCTTGCTTGCTGCAGTTCATCACGAGTGACACACCTGAAATTGTCGGTCGGCGCGAGCTTTCAATCGGGCCCAGAGGTCTCGAGGCTCCGAGGTAGAGTCTATGTCACTCTGCAAAGCTCTGAGGCACGTGACCTTAATAGCATGCTGCACACGCTGCTGCACGGAGTCTACAGGTACACCATGCTGCCATAGCACATCCTTCAACACTTGCTCAGCGGAGGCAGTATTGCCATTCTCAGCATGGCAAAGCTTGTTGCTGAACTTGCGAGATCTGAGCCAGCACGGTGGGGCTAGGTCACTCAGAGTGTCAACCTCAAGACTCGCTGCTCTCAGCTTGCGACAGGTCCAGTTCTGTAGCTGGCAGGCCCCGAGCATGGCGGTTCTGCCGTGCTTATTCTTCTCTGCTTCCACATTGCATGTGGGGTCCTGCGCCCGAGCATGGGGCACAAGACTGCTGAAAAGGCTGGCAGCACGGAGCTGCAACACTGTCTCCACGGCGGAGATGGCAAAAAAGTCGGAGATAAGCAGAGTCACATCATGAGTGAAGGATGTCCGTATGGCACACAGGAAGCCAGTGACTATATCCCCGGTTTTAATGGGGAGGGTAAACCAGCAAGTCTAGGGAAGAGACAAGAATGTAAGGCACAGGACGTCCTAATCAGTTTAAGGAGCGGAAAGGCATAGGTTTTCGCTGAATTTACCAAATCTCCTCCAGCCCTCATTGCAGGAGGCATCGCAGCCGTCTCTCACGCATCGCAGCGGAGTGTTATCAGACACAAGTACTTCTAGGAGGTGCTTTCCTGACATGTCAGCAAGCAGCATTATGACCTTCTGCCCAGCGCACGCTGCGCAATCTTGGCACTATGGCGCATCTGCTTTGGACCGTACACAGTGTCACGGTCAGCGATACCGCCACAGGACTCGGCAATAAATTTGCTAAGATTAGCAAGTGCTTGTAGTTTTCCGACAAAGTTCACATCGAAGGTCAGTGTCAACGTCGAAAGGTTCAAGACAACGGCGGCCAAGGGTCTTGGCTGTGCGGTTGTATAAAATTCGTTTTTGAATTCGTTCTTTGTGGCGTCTATCTCTTGCAGCGTCAAGTTCAGCGGCCTCCTCATACTGGTCCAAGACAAACCTTTAACCGCAGACTTGAGTGACTTGACTGATCGCCGCTTGCTGGGTTGCGGAACTGTCGACTCAACCGTCTGTTTGCCATGAAGACGCTTTCGGGTGAAGGGTGACTGGGAAGGCTAGAAAAATCAGGCACAAAGCTGCGCAAAGGATTTTTTTTGCAGTTTTGCTTCCAATCCTGCAGAGAAGAGAACACGGTGCACAACATTAGGCACGAAAAGCAAAGGTCGTCTCGGCAGTCCCTGCGTTTTTCCCAGGCCTAATGCAGTCAGCACATTAACTTGGTAGCTTTCGCGTCTCTTTGCATTGGCGAGATCCGGAAAAACCTGGGCTGTGCAGATTTGGCCAAGGAGCTTGCTAGCAGAGCTGAAAAGACGGGCATGCCGTTCAGCTATGACAGTGGAGAGCTCCTCCGCGGCTTGATGAAGATACACGTAAGTTGCGGCTTGAAAATCTAGTGCTAATTCATGATAGCTGATTGATTCGTCCCCAGCATTTTCGGGCCACGTAAGGTGTCTTAGATACCACATACGGCTAGGGAAAAAAAAGATCCAAAGAATGCAACCATTCAATAGTTTTGCTGGGTCTCCTCCAATTAGCCGAAACAACACTTGAAAATGATCAGCTGGCCGCTGGTCGTAACCCCAAGGGTAAGCCGGAAACAGGTCTTGCTGCTCGGCAGGTTGCGGGTTAAGCTCAACCAAAGAAGGTGGTGCTTCAGGATCCCCTCAGTTTGTAGAGAGGTCTACTAGCAACCACCATATCAGACCTTTTCCGGGGTCTAATATGGTTGGCTGCGCAGGGGTTACACGACCCTTTCCAGACCCTCGCCCTATTCAGANCCATATCAGACCTTTTCCGGGGTCTAATATGGTTGGCTGCGCAGGGGTTACACGACCCTTTCCAGACCCTCGCCCTATTCAGACCTTGCATCTGATGTTGACGAGTTTAAAAGGGGTCACGGAATGCCACGCCTATGTTCGTCGGAAGATACCGTATGACAAACCTAATGAACAGACAGTCTCTACCTTTTAACAAACGGTACCTTCTCAGCCTCCTGCGACAAGATAGCGCAACATAA
>BGNK01002559.1:34256-48266 GCA_003297005.1 Symbiodinium sp. clade A Y106 | reverse complement strand
AAGGTCTAGATTGGTCTCCCTACTAGGGTCTAAATTGGTACCGCCGACCATTCCAGACCTTCCCATCTTCGGCTGCCCGAAGCCCCCCAATCCAGACCCGCGCAAACTGAGTGGGTGCTTCAGGTGTAGGCTGCTCTTGCGGTGAGCTCGCTGTGGGTTCGACACGCGCATTGAGCTGATCACGCCGTCTTTTTCATCCTGCTTGCATCACGCAGCTTGAGAATGGCAACTTGCATACGTTGTATATCTTCAGTATGACGCTTGCGATCTTTGACAGCTGCTATTGCCTGTGGGGGAACAGCATGCATTTTTGCACCCTTCTTAGCGAGATCTTCAACAAGGTCGTTGCGGCGTTTCTGTTCACGCTCCATATCTGCTTTGCAATCAGCAGCACTGATGTGAGCTGCGACTTTGCTCACACGAAACATCTGGCACCCGTTATCATCGAGCACCCTGAATATGCTCGCCCATAAGTCTTCATGGTCTGAAGGTGTGAAAGGGGCACCAGCGAAGACCTTTTTTTAGTACTTTGGCAATCCAGTCGCTGTCCGTCCACAGGTGAGGTGGGGAGCGAGATCGAACCCAACACACTACAGACATCAGTTCAGCACGCTGCGAACTTTGGGCCTGAAACGTTACGTGGGTCAGCTTCCCCGCAGAAAAGCCCGAAACCAGCTCGCCGCAACGGCATTGGGTCCTGTTGATTCGAACAGGCACCATCTGAAGCGACAACCAAAAAGCCTTCTATCCAGAGCTCATCACTAGATGCGACGTCTGAATCAAGATGCACTGGAAAATTCTGAGATTCAAACAAGGGAGCAATGCTTGTGTCAACCTCGCTCTCTGGCACTACGGCAACTCCGCATTGGCGCGTACAAGCAGGAAGCCTATCAAGCAGCGAAGCATCGTCTTTTGATTGCACTATAGCACGTGCCTCTGCCGAAAATGGGCATCGCCAAAAGATGTGTTCAACATCCTCATCTTCACCTAGGCAGTGCGGACGAGTTGCTGGTTTAACATGGCCAGCAAGCACAAGGTGGCACCGGGACTGCACTGCGCCACAAAGGATGGCACGCAAGTGTGCACACTCATGGGTGGAGAACTAAACCGCTTAAAGGACCTAGCGGGACGGGGAGAAGAGCTGTTGCGAAGCAGGCTTACCGTTGCTTCGTAGTCAACTTTTGCCCTGAAATCCCTTGGACATCATGCCTTCCTGTAAAGACCACCTCTTGGAACGCACGGGCACGCAGGGAGTCCCTTTGCACATGCTTCCAATAGCCGTCAGGCCCGTCAAGAAGTGAGAAACAGCACTTGATGTCGTTTGAAAACAAAACGGTGAAATCCATTCCCATCCTAAAATTTCAGCTGCGGTTAGCAATGGCACCAGGTCCCATGCAGTTACAAAGATACTGTGTAGATCTCGCCTGCGCTTAAGGATCCGACGGGCAACTGTGAAAACATGGTATACAGTGGCTTGATAGGCATCCAACCTGTGGCCCTGGAGAATGAAAGTGTGTAGGCGAGGATCTGCTGATACTGCTGGAAGACCATGGTCGCGTGCGTGGGGCAAGCAACAGCCTACGCACTATCTTAGGAACCGGACGTCCGGAATCTTACAGGAATGTTATTTGCAAAAATGATGTCACGAGCGAAAACACCCGGTTTGTTTCAAAAACAAATGCTTCGCGGGCTGGGTGGGCAAACATGTGCATGACGAGTATGTGTGCGTGGACGTGCATGCATGTGCGCGTAAAGAAGAACGGGAGGTTCCACGGGGCCGATAGGAGAAGCGATGCGTTGGAGATGCCATGGAGTGCCCGACACAACTGGTAGGAGCAAGAACAGTGTGGGTAGGAAGCAAATTTTGTACTGCCGAGCAGGATCAGGGGGATAACGATACACTTCATGCTAAAGTGATTGATCGGGCATGCGTTTGCTAGCGAATCCTTCGCTCCTCCAGTTCCCTTTCCCTGCCCCTTCACTTTGGCCTGTCCCTTACATACTCCCTCTGCATGATCTGTCTGCGAACACTCGCACATGGCAGCCGTTAATCGCCGGGAAGGCCGGGCCGGCTATCGCGCACAAGACTGCCGGCTCCTTGTTCGCCGAGAGCAGGTTGCAGGGATTTTTGGAATTGGGTTCGGATCTGGGCGGCGGGGCCGGATAGCTGTGGGGCGCACCACTTAGCCTCGGGGAGAAGTTCCTTCAGGGTGGCTAAAGCAGCAGGGATGGCCCTCCTGGGCATGTCTGACAAGCTATGACTGTCGTTCAGCTCGCTGTAGATATCCCTGAGCATTATGAAACTCAGCAGCACAACCCTCAGGGGTTGGGTTGCCAACTGCAGTTGGTGAGACTGGCATCTTCGACTTCTTTGAGAAGCGTGCTGGTGCCGCGGTCAGAATGGGGTCGTGGGTCGTGCTGCGCCTGTGAGCCGAAATGGCATGCCGCGGCCGGGGGGTTGGATTAGGGCGGTTCAAGGTGAGGCAGAATCATTACTTCGCTCGGAGCTCATGAGTTTCAAGAAATATAGTAAGTAAGTAACTGTCAATCATCTTCGCAATCAGCGACCAGCAACATGTGACAACAGCAGATAACTGGTCAAGCATCTTCCACTACCAACACCAAATACACGCTATCAACAACAAACACCTCATTCAACCAAGTCGCTCTGGAGTGATGTATCCCATTGTCGCAAGCATTGAGATGCGTCCGTGCTTCAGCTCGGTCTGGCGGCGTCGCTTGAAGTTCTCCACGCTGCCATCGGCGGTGAAGCCTGCTGGATCCCAGAANTTCAGCTCGGTCTGGCGGCGTCGCTTGAAGTTCTCCACGCTGCCATCGGCGGTGAAGCCTGCTGGATCCCAGAAACCCACTGGGTCCTGCACACCGAGCTCATTCTCGAACGCACGCAACGGCGATGCGGTGTAGTTGGCCCAGTCACCCCAGGCGCTTCCGGTCAGACCATCCTGTGAAAAGACAGCCACAACATACAAGAAAAAACAACAAAGCTGCACACACATCGGAATCTTTGTNGGCGATGCGGTGTAGTTGGCCCAGTCACCCCAGGCGCTTCCGGTCAGACCATCCTGTGAAAAGACAGCCACAACATACAAGAAAAAACAACAAAGCTGCACACACATCGGAATCTTTGTAGAAGCAGCAACGAGAAGATACCCCCACCTGAAAGAACATGCCGATGATGGCCATCATCGCAAGCCTTCCGTTAGCCAACTCCGCCGAAAGCTTTTTCGTCTTCTCAGCAGGGTCGCTGGACGTCAANCAACGAGAAGATACCCCCACCTGAAAGAACATGCCGATGATGGCCATCATCGCAAGCCTTCCGTTAGCCAACTCCGCCGAAAGCTTTTTCGTCTTCTCAGCAGGGTCGCTGGACGTCAAGACCTTGAAGCCGAAGTCGCCCGCTGCGGCTGGGGTGCCGGGAGACTGGTCCTGCGAAACCTCGCAGAAGGCCATGTAGGCAAGGATTTGTCCCCATCCTGCGGCAGGCACCTTCGAGATAGCTGCCAGGCCGTTGGGCACATCAGCGAATTTCAAGCCTGCTGATGGTGACAANGCAGGCACCTTCGAGATAGCTGCCAGGCCGTTGGGCACATCAGCGAATTTCAAGCCTGCTGATGGTGACAAGTAACCAGGGAACTTGCCGGTGATCCTTAGCAAGTACACAGGATAAATGCACTTGCCACACAATCTTCACAACCGGCGAGCCAGCGAGCAATGTGAACAGAGCAGATATCTTGTCAAGCATCTTCCGTAAGCAACACCAAATACACGCCATCAACAACAAACACATTATTCAACCAAGTCGCTCGGGAGTGATGTATCCCATTGTCGCAAGCATTGAGATGCGTCCGTGCTTCANCAACACCAAATACACGCCATCAACAACAAACACATTATTCAACCAAGTCGCTCGGGAGTGATGTATCCCATTGTCGCAAGCATTGAGATGCGTCCGTGCTTCAGCTCGGTCTGGCGGCGGCGCTTGAAGTTCTCCACGCTACCATCAGCGGTGAAGCCTGCTGGATCCCAGAAACCCACCGGGTCCTGCCTCAGCACGAGTGGAGATTCTTTCTGGCATTGTTGTTGAAGGAGATCGTCAGCATGCATTGGGGTTCTCGAGGCATCGAGGTTGAAGGAGCGTTCCCCTCTGGGTGATCAGTGCTGGTTGGCTGCGTGCTTGAGCATCCTCTCGCTGTTCGCTGTTCAGGAACATCGTAGTCATGTTCTGAACGAGACCGGTTGACTTGGATTTAGTGTTACATCATGTTACATCTGTCTTCCTATGGTTGGTATTGTGATGGGAGCATGCTCTGACTGAGCCGTATGCCACTGAAAAATTCTACGAAGAAGCTCACATTTCTCAGAAGTGCCATCGAAGATCTCCTAGGCCTGGAACGTAATCGGCTTCCAAGTCGCACCAACGTTTGCATGGCAGGTGGGGGGGGGGGGGGTTCCTTTGCCCACCGAAATCCTCGGACCCTGAGAGGAAGATCTACGAAAGTAGCAAATCTCGCAGGCATGGCAGAAAAAACACGAAAACACACACACACACAAAAAAAAAAAAACAAACAACTTCAGGTGGCCGCATCCGAATCCTGAACCAAGTACGGCGGAGTTGGGTTAGGCTCGGCCCGCTGTCATCACCTCATCACTACTGCCAAGGGGTTGGGTCGCCAGGGCCGCAGATTTAAACCGGCCATGGGTATAGAACCCCAAACAGAGCAAGTTGCACTCCGAGCTCGCTTTCGAAGGCCTTCAGAGCTACCTGGCAGCAGGCTCCGGCGCTTGCACGTCACCCACATGCAATGGCGCAAGACCTCCTGAATGCTTCAAACGAAGCATCAGAAATCCCAATGGTGTGGGCCTATTGTCACATCGCAGTGCAAAACCCCTGACAACCAGAAATGCTGAAGCTCATGTCGAAGCCCCGCACAGCGACACCGCGGAGTGAACGACCAAGCACGTTCTCTGCAGGGCCGAACATGGATGCTGCAACATACGCACCATTTCCTTCGTTCGGCATGGCATCCCCCGTTTCCACCTACTGGCGAAACATGAACAAGTTCTGCCGCTAGACATGCGCACGAATACAGGAAAGAAGCACATGAGAATGAAGATCGTGAAAGACAACCACGTAAGGGAAAGAACTGCCAGTACGACGAGAACAGCACTAGAAAAATATGCAACAGTTGCACACAGCTCCAACTGGGCCTTTCTAGAAACCCACTCAGACCCTGCAATGATCGAGCGAAGCTCCACAAATCTCCACAACGCCCTAAGCGACCACACCGTGTTCAAAGCCGGCCAGAATATTTATTCCGGAACCGTAAAATGCTGGAAACGGCAAGCCAATCATGAAATTTGAGGAAACGATTACCAGACTAAAAAGTGAGGATAGGATAGATATAGGTGGTTGTCAGAATTATGGCCCCTTTCTGGGTCCTTAAAATAATAAGGCGCCTAATATTTAGGGGTACCCAAAAAGGAGCCATAAGTTTGACAACTACCCAAATGGGCGTTGGGATGCTTTGGGCTAGGGTGTTTTGTGTTTTGATTTCAGGGTTTAAGGGGTATAAACGGCTTAATGCCGAAGATCGCTTCGGGGGTCTCAACCGAGAGGTCCTTGTTTTCCGTGCGTTCCGGAAACCACCTCCCCCCTTTCCCCCACTCCTACAAGCATTCTCCCTCTATCGTGAACCCGACTCACACGAGATGTGCAGCCGTAAGCCAAGGCCGGGATGGCTGTTCGCTGCTGCGGGGTGCCTTTGAAAACGACCTTATAGCTGCTCATGGAACCAGCCTCTGCGTGGTTCACCGCTTCGCTTGGAACACTCTTAGTGTGACTATCACCTGCAGAGGCAAACCGGGCTCGACGCTTCTGGGTCCAGAGGCCACACTCAACACACACACCCACACACTCACACACACACACACATTCGCACACGCCCTTTGTCGAGCTACTGGGAAATGTCAAATTGCAGGGTCACGATGATATGTTGCGCACCTGGAGGGAAAAAGGGTGGGGAAAAAGGACAAGGGACTAGACTCCACAACAAGGGGACGGAGAGGAAGTAGCCTATAGGACCACGAGCCAACGTCTCGCCAATACAGCTACGGCCCCAGACTCCCTCCAAAGAAAGACTAAGAAACAACTTCAAGCCTAAACCTTAGCCCACACAAGTCTGGACCATCCACCCTTCCCACAACACGCTAGGGCCCCGGGCGCGCTGGGACACGGCGCCGAGTGCCATGGCAGCAGACGCGACTCCCAAGCCCACGCTCGGGGCCTCGGAGAAGTTCTCCGCTACGGGCTTATACATGCGGGGCTTGTCTCGGGTTACTATAGTTTTTATAAAAGTTTAGGGGTTTAGGGTACGCAGGCTCAAGGTTTAGGGAGCCCTCGAGCTCTCTGATTTCAGATTTGTTCTGCTCATGATGGGCTCGGCATGAGAATCCTTTCGGCCTTTTTGGCCGTGCTTGTGAATCCCGCCAGTCCAGAGGAGTCCGCGAAATCGCGCTACGCGATGCAGTCGCGATTCCGTCTTCGGTCATGTCTCTGCATCCGGTCAGTACGCCGGCGGCATGTTAGCCGTGCTGCTCAGCCATCGTGCAGCACGTGTGGCAGTGCCACGACGATGCGTGCTCGGAATTGACAACACTCTGCGGGACCCTGGGAACGCATGTTGCCGCGCTCAGTTTGGCTTCGAAATGCCTGAATCCTTGCCAGTACATGGGGGGAAGTATTTTTCGGCCGTGCTGCTGCATCCCGCCTGTACATCGGGGAAAGCATTTTGGTCGAGGGTTTGTAGACGGGCTTACAGAAGGGTCTATAGAAGGGTTTATAGTTGAGTTGATGAGTTTATAGAACAGTTTAAAGTTTGTGGTTCGTTTGGAGCGTTCGGATGTGGTGCATCAGACGTCAGATTTGGTGCTCTGCGTGACTGGGGTCAGGCTTTGAAGCTGTGAAGCCCGGTTCCGCTGAACTTTGAGCTCACCTGTTTGTTGGCGGGGAGAAAGGCGTGATGTGGCAGGGGGCTCCGAAGGCCAGCACACCCTCCATGGTTTTGCAAGTTCTGGGGCTCAAGCTCCTGCAAAGAAGCTTCCCAGGGCAATTTTAGAGGAACGCGGCTCTTCCAGATAAGCCAGCCTTCCTGCGGGTTCGGAAACATGTGGAAAAGAGCTTTGATGCAGGCACTCGCCGGACCGCACACTATGCAAAGTCATGAAAGCCTTACATGTCGTCCGGTATAGCTGCTGCATGCTCAGAGCACAACGCTTGGATGCTGACCGCTACCTCCGAAAACTCATACAGCCTAAGTCCTTTCATGGAGGCGTGTAGGATCCCAGCGCTGCTGCTCGTGGCTCTAACGGCCGGCTGGGCTGAGGCAGCCTGCAACCGCGCTGGTTCAAGTTTCACAAATTTAGTAAGTCTGGATTTACAATCCTGGGGTGAAGGGACTATGGTCGAAGGGGTCCATGACAAAACCTTAAGTCACCAAGTGTGCAACATCTGCACAAACTCTCTACTCTACATGTACGGCGGCCTCAGGCTATGGAAATCTGCAAAGAAGAAAACAGGAACGAAGGGAACGGCAATAGAATTCCTCAGGTGCTACGAACAAGCTTGTCGTTCGGGAGTCTTCGAAACTACGGCACGAAAGTCGAAGCTTGCTCGGATATGTAGGAGCCACGACGCCGGAGACTCGCGTTCCTCTGCGCGTTGTTCTGCACGGTACTTAGTAACTTGCCCATGCCTCTGCCACCCTAGTGGCGCGGAGGCTCTTCGTCTGCGCCGTGGGCGCTACGAAGGCTGTGCTGCACAAAGCGACGGCGCCTCCATCCAATGTGGTGCTTGCACATGGTAGTCGCAACGAGGGCTTTCTCGTTGGCAAATGCTGAGTAACATGCATTGTATTGAGGACGGTTCTGTTTTCGGATTTTAAGGCCCAGCCCACTGCTTAGTCGTGCCTGCAGCGCCCATCGCGACAGTCACAGCGCGGCCGTTCGAAGCCATCTGCGTAAGGCGACCGTTGTGCATCAGGGCTTCTGTAAGGTATCCCGATGATTCGAACAACTACTCGAGCGCGACATCGTCAGAGGCCTTCAAGCCCAGGCTTCGTCGACACTGATCTCCCTCAGGTTACACCGCGGCGTCGCGGAACTCTGGGCTCGGTCTTGGAAAACCCAAAATAGCCTGTAAGGGCCAACTTGCTCATAGCATTGCCTCTTTGCTCCAACTGCGACTGGCATACCATAGGCAAAAAGGCACTAAGACTAAGAATCACTAAGATCTACAGTTTGGGAAGACATGACTAGCCCTAAACCCAGATGCCATGCATTACCAAAGTGTCCTTCCTGACAGAAATCCTTCCGGCCTTCCGGGGTCGAAGGCCTCGGGTTTAAGGGGTCTGCGATGGTCTGCGGCCTGTGTTGCTGTATGGGAGTTTCCTTGGGACTTACTTCACTCGTGATGGGTCAGCACATGTTTACGAGACAATGCCTCCCACATAGCTGCTTAAGCTTACTTCCTGAGCCTTGCCTCATCCAAAGACCCCCAACTCAAAAAGTCCGCCGGATGACCTGCTGCACCATGAAGCGACCCGAATACTTGGCCCTTGGCCGACGAAACAGAAAAGCAAACCCGTGCTGAATGTACCATTCCCATCGTAGGCCAATCTGGGCGACCGGGCGGAAGCAAAGCAGGCAGTTGATTAAAAGTTGTGCAAAGATCTGAGGATGTCCCGAGCCTGCACAGGCAGGAGTTAAGTTAAGGCTCTGGCACGGGTGGGCGGTTTATCGCGTTGCGAGTTTGGGCGGTTGGCCCAAGGTACATTGTATTTCCCAAACATCCTTCCAACCTGGGCCCGGCTTGGGGGCCCAGGTCTTCGCCAGACATGAGACACCCTTGAACCCACCTGCCGTTTTGCTCCGCCACAGATGCTCAGCTGTGCAGTGAGAGCTAATCACACAAGGTGACAACGAAGGGAGCCTAAGTCCATGCTACAACCCCCAGAGGGTGACAAAGTGGTAATTCCATTCATATACTTCACACATAAAGGCGACATACGAACGACAGACCTGCAAGAACCTAATGGTACTAGGTGAATCTTCACCAGTTCGGCTTTGTGCTCGCAGAATCGAGGCAAGATGAAACAACAAAAAGGCAGAACTTCCTGGGATTCCGCGCCCGAGTTCTTTGCACTCTGCACTGCTTCCCGGCTTGAGCACAACGGCGCAATGAGTGCGGATGTTGACATCATTGGGTCAGCGTGAAAACTGGATGCTTCAGGGTATTAAGCTTTCAGGCTACATGGCTGAAATAGGTTGCATGGTCTCGAAAGGCTTGCCTTCAGTGAGTTCCAAATCCTGCATTAGAGAATGGTGTGTCCTGCGAACAAGCAGGTAGCAGGAAGGGGTTCCTCCTTGGAATCACGGAAAGCTCCGCTGACAACAGCCTTTTAGGAGCAGCAAGGCAGAGTGGTGCACGCTGGGTCGCGGACCCATTAAGTGGTAGTTAGTAGTAGTTAGTAGCTAGTAGTTAGTAGTTAGTACTAGCCCTTCCTACATTAGCAATTCGGGGTTCTACTATACAGGGTCTACAGGTCTGCACTGCGGACGTGTCGAAGTGAATTCCCATTTGGGCTTTTCGATCAAGGCTGACTGAACGGAGTTTGCCTGCAGCAGTGGCAAGTGATACACTAGTTACGGGCGCCATCAATCAAGATTTCACGACAGGACCCCTGACAATCAGGTCCGAACCATACATGCCGTGACGCAGCAGACTTGCAACTTGTCCTGCAGCCTGGAGTCCAACATCACAATGTCGACACATATCCCCCATCTGAGCAACCAAAGACATTGCTACAAACCTGGTCGCACGGTCAAATGCTTCAACCTGCCCCCTTTCTCGCGGCTGTGCGCGAACATCTGGTCGTGCGCCGGGGCCGGACTGTTCAAGCCTTTAGTCTCCAGGGTGCAGCCGATGTCGAGGTTCGTGTATTGCGGATGGCTTAAGGCTTGGGCCTAAACCCTGAAGGCCCTAACCTCTCCGTTGTTCTCAGAGTCCCAGAGTTTAGGATTCCTTTCCTGACCTTCCATCTTTTGGGCACAGGCTCTCGGCTACGAGCTAGGACTTCATCTCGTTCTTCCTGGAAGCTGTTGAGCAAAGAGCTGTGGTTCAGGGTTCAGAGGGTCATGTTGAGCACATGCCACCAAATTCTGAGCTAAACTCAGACTCCAAGACGCTACGAAAGCAAGCGGTAGCGCAGCTCGGCAAGACTACACCCAACCTAACGTGCCTGATACACACGTAGCATTTCACAGTCTTTCGGAACTCTACCTCCGTGAAAGCCTGGGCCTCTAAGTCTCACCTTCGAAACGTGACCCCCAAACCTTAGAAAACTAGGTTTTGCAGCTGGGGTCCAGACACCGGAGATCATGTACAAGCACGACAACTTTAAAATCCTGTGTCAGCATCTCTGTCAGGCTTTGGTACGTTTAGGGGGCTCTCAACGGCAAGCTTTGTGCTTCGTTCGAGTCCGGGACTTGTGGTTAAACGAAGGGGAGGGGAGTAAGAACGGCTGGCAGTGGGTTACATGTTTGAGGCATCGAAGTTGCCCGAACTGGGAACACTTAGCGACAACATGCACATGTTCAGGCACATCTGTGACACAGGCTTATGGAATGTCGTACGTCCGCAATGTCCCGCAATGCAAACTGACTAACGTTGGTGCCGCACTCCGCAAAGGCTTGTCTCAGGATACAGGAAAGACCGAAATTAGTGTCAACTTGGAAGATCTTTGGAATGTGTACATAGGGGAAAGAGTATCAGATGCATGCCGATGAAGTCGCCCATGCTGGAGGATCTAGCGTCGTGCCTCCCATCTCCTACGCAGCTACAGTAGCAAGTCAGGGATATAGGAACAGAGCGCGCGCACACACATACATACATATATATATATATATACACACACACACACCTGCACTGGCACACGAACACACACACACACACCCGCGCGCGCATGCACTAACAAAACCGTGCATGCGAAAAAGCACTAGCGCTCCGCTCGCCTCACAGCTGACGTCCAATAACTAAACCTTTCAAACAAAAAAAGAAACTGAGTGCTGCTGCACAGCTGACATCAATGCCTCAGCCAAGGGAAGCTACGAGTAGCCCAAAGCAGACTGGGTGTCCGGTCCGCCTCAAAATCCCCACATGGCCGGCCCGGTGGTTCCCGTGATTCCTGCGCCGGGGCCGCCGGGGCATGGCTGGTGGACCCCAATAGCTCTCAGTGTTAGAACCTGCTCAACATTCCCAAGGCAAGGATTGGGTTCGGCTCGTGGCCAGCATGCCAGTACATATGTTGATGGTAGGGCAGCATCAAAACTGTGACAGGAAACCATGCCGGCGTCAACATTGAACAGCATAATGCTCTGAATATTTATTACAAACACCATCCTTGACCCGCTAACGTGTGCAACAGTAATGCCTGATCAGATGATCAAACACACGCGAGGTGAACAGCCCCAGAAAGTCTGCTTCCCATTGGTGCTAAGCGAACTGATGCCGGCAAGGAAGCACTGTCCCTTGTTCCCAGCAAACGCCAAGCCCCCAGACCCGACAGCCCGTCCGTTTTGGAAGAGCATGCCAGTGATGGCCATCATCGCCAGGCGGCCGTTCGCAAGCTCGGAATTGAGCTTCCTACCAGTAGCACGCTGAAGCCGAACACGGATACGGTGTGGTCGTCGAATGTTTTAACCCTTACCGGAACCAAACAAAGAACCCGGTAAGGGAACGCTGCTCTATTCAAACAGAACCCCTTTGTAGTTGCTTTGGGCCTCTTGCGGCCCTCGGCATCTGCCATGGGGCCACTGGCGTTGGGCACGCCGAGGATACCGGCATTCCTCAGAGATTCCGGGTGCGGTCAGGGTTTGGGGTCTTATAGATTGCGATGCTTGGTGAGGTAACGTATGAGCCCGTCGTAACTACAAGAAGGTTTCGGTGAAAATTGATTTCGCTATTCGGGCTGCCCTTATACGAGACTCCCAATTGCACAAGATTTGGCGCAATGTGGCACGCAATCTAAACTTAATTCAAATAAGAAAAATCATGAGCGCCCCCATGCTGGACAAATTGTGGATGTCTCGATCTTGTCCACCCACCATGTATAGCCCTGTCCTCGAACACTTCAAAAAATAGCCGGACAGCCTTGCAAACTCGCGTTGAAGAAACATGGTCTCTGGAGCTGGGGTGCTTTCTGGGGGCTTCCACCCAGGGAATAAATCCGCAAACCCCAAAACCCCCAACCCTAAACTCTACACCACAAACCTCAATCTCCAAATCCTAAACCCAAATTATTCTAAACTCTACGAAACCTCTGCAAACCCCAAACCCGAAACTTTACACCCGACGCCCCCAACATCTCCACTAAACCTAAACCCTCCAAATGTTGAAGGTACAAGGTTGCGACTTGGGCCTCCCGACTCATAGTCACCAGGGTCGCGAGAGGGATCGGCCCTCGCTTTAATGGTTTGGGCTTAGAGTTCAGCGGTTAAGGTATTTCTGGTGTCTTGCTTGGCATTTGGCAAGTCTGATGCCTCTATGCAGGAGTTCTTGAAGTTCAGAATGTTTTGGCGGCATGGTTTCACAATCAATTTTCGGCTGATTGGGCCACTGACAACATCTTCAAGCGGACATGAGCAGAAAGCTTGACCGATACCACGAGCGGCAAATTCTGCAGGAATGGCCACTCTCTGACAGTTTTAACAGGTCCTGACACCGACAAAACTCAATTTGGTGGCCCGGCTCGTCATTTGTGGAGTTTTGCGTCTAAAGTTTAACGGTTAACGTGTCGTATTACCTCTGAAACATGCACGAACGCTATGTTTTCCTACAGCTCGTGAGTAATTATATGGTACAATATAACGGAACCCCAACAGTGCCTGTAGAGCCCGAAATCCACCAGGCCGCAGAAGACAAGGATCTGGATCCAGCCGAGAAAGGGGACCTGCATGTTTCACAAATGTCGGATGCCTGAAGAGTTCCGCGTTTAGGGTTAAGGCGGGTTTTGTGGAGTTTTGAAATTAATGAAGGTGCAGGGCTGTTCGCGCATTGTGGGATTGTGTTTTGGAGCCGGAGCTGTTGGAACACATCCTGGCTGTGAACGCGGCCTGCAGGTGTAGGTCCTCGAAGCCTCTGCCCCTACCTGCTTGTTTTCTGCGTTCATACGAAGTATTTCAGGCTTGGTATACCCTGCATATATCCCACAGCGACCTTGCTGCGTACTGGGAGACANTTTCAGGCTTGGTATACCCTGCATATATCCCACAGCGACCTTGCTGCGTACTGGGAGACAGTCAGTGGAGTTCCGATGCTTGCACCAGGGTCTGCTGTAGCATTTGCTTCTATTCTTGGGGCGTTTTGGAACAGGCACCCGGCTTTAAGATTCTAGTGCGAGCAAGGGAGGCGAGGGCTCCTGACAGGCTCCTGACAGTCTGTGAAGCCTTGAGGGGGCCCATACTTCTGCCTAAGTTTTCAGTTTTAAGCCTTAGGATGGGCACACTGTTGCTTATGATTTTTGGGTTAGCTGTGCTATCGCTTTTGGATAAGGTTTATTGTGATGCCCGCCCCAAGGTTGAGTCCTGTCATGAAACAGTGTGGTGGCTCTCGCTCATGCTCTGTCATCCAGGTATCCCTGATTCAAGGCTGCCCTGCGGCCATTCTGTTGAAGCTTCTGTATTGTATGGTAGTCTGCGATCTAGGGTGCTTTCTGGCTCCGCATACCGGAACTTGAGAAGGGAACGCGAAGATGCGAGCACAGCTGCAGCAGAGGATGGCTTCAGTTTCTAAACCCTGGTTGAAAAGAAACTCATTTTGGTAGTTTGTATACCCGAGATTGCTGCCCCTAATCCCCATTCCTGAATGCTGCAGATTGCTGAGGTGGCAGGGCGTTTTGGTGGCCTAACGGCTCTCGGAGCCAACTTTAAGCTTAA
>BGNK01002559.1:5761-33737 GCA_003297005.1 Symbiodinium sp. clade A Y106 | reverse complement strand
GGGCTGATTCAATTACGTCTGGATAGCCACCAACCCTGGGCCCGGAAAGTTCTTCACTGCTGTGTGGATTGGTTGAGAATAGCAATCCTAGACACCAACCTGGATCAGTGTGCATTAACTTCTTTGCTTGCTTTCCTTCGCCAGAGTCTCGAAGGAGGAGCCTTGCCAGATGAAGCAGCAGTTTACGTCTTATTCAATGGCAGCACTATGTATGTTGGAAAAGCACTGCTTCTTCGCTCNCAATCTTTTGCAAAATCAGGCAAGATCGGCCCACTAAATATCTATGCACCTCGTATGGGTGGACTGCTAGCGCTTTGGGCTTGTGTGAAAGACAGCGTGCTTTCCACCGGCATGTTATTAAAAAAAAGCTGCCCTGCAAAAGCTGTTTTTCGTCTCGCAGACCTGGTGCAGATGGTTCAGGGCTACGTCCGGCGTACCCGTGGTATGGCCCATGTGGATCGCTTGCTTCACCGGTTTCGNAGCTGCCTTGCAAAAGCTGTTTTTCGTCTCGCAGACCTGGTGCAGATGGTTCAGGGCTACGTCCGGCGTACCCGTGGTATGGCCCATGTGGATCGCTTGCTTCACCGGTTTCGCCTGCCCGGACGAGCCATGAACGTGTTCAAGGCACCTGACTTGGAAATCCTGGCAAGAGCCAAAAAGGCGGTTCTCAGTGCTGCAAGGAGTGCCGCTAAAGTACACGGGCCCTGCCTGGTGCCATGGATCATGAGACGCTCCAAATTCGCTTTGTCAGGAGAGCCTAAACTCTGTGATCGCCGAAACGCNTCGGCTGCCTGGCAACTGGTCTGTGCTGGACCGCGATGCCAAAGCGGCTTCAGAAACAAAGATGGCAAAAGACCTTTCTCTGTGGTGCAAGGCCATGCTCATGAGTCGGCACGCCTCACAAGCTTGCAAGCGTTGTTTTGAGCGCAGTACTTGCGGGCACGGGCCGCCACCGTGTCCGGCAGAGGAACGAGCTTACATCGACGACATGTTAGGCAACGCNGTTGTTTTGAGCGCAGTACTTGCGGGCACGGGCCGCCACCGTGTCCGGCAGAGGAACGAGCTTACATCGACGACATGTTAGGCAACGCTAATGAAGTGATTTTGCAGGATGACAAAGACAGAAAGCGCTCCTGGACCATGCCTGCAGCATGCTTGTCCGCCATCCTTCTGTCGCTGGTGCTGCTTGACAGCAGTCGGTGGGAAATCACNCTCCTGGACCATGCCTGCAGCATGCTTGTCCGCCATCCTTCTGTCGCTGGTGCTGCTTGACAGCAGTCGGTGGGAAATCACATCACTGACAAAAGAGCAGCTGAGTACAATGGTCTATGGTGTGTCACTGTTTGCTCTGCCGGCTTTCTTGCGCAGGGGCCCGCCAGGACTTCACTGCTACGCTCCATACTGCTATCCATTTGTCAAGAAGAAGTGTTTCTCTGTAGATGGAGGGCGCACATGCAAAAAGAAGGCGCATTCCTGCCTTCGAAAGGTGATCTCCTTCATCCATGCCCCTTGGCGCCGAGCATGGCGACTGGCCGGCCGGGCAATACAAGTGATGATAACGTGTACTGGCCAAGGATTCGCNAGGCGCATTCCTGCCTTCGAAAGGTGATCTCCTTCATCCATGCCCCTTGGCGCCGAGCATGGCGACTGGCCGGCCGGGCAATACAAGTGATGATAACGTGTACTGGCCAAGGATTCGCAATCTGGCGCCTCAAAGACGTCATCCCCAGGCTCCGCGCTGATTTCCAGAAGCTTCGCCCCGCCACCATACCCGGAGTTTGTGAGTGCTGCAAAGGCCCTATGCCTCCCACATCATTGCTGNAAGACGTCATCCCCAGGCTCCGCGCTGATTTCCAGAAGCTTCGCCCCGCCACCATACCCGGAGTTTGTGAGTGCTGCAAAGGCCCTATGCCTCCCACATCATTGCTGGTTGCTGACGCCAAATGTACGAGAAGATTAACACAGATCTGGTCATGGCTGCGTTTGATGCCAAGGCTCAGCGGCTGAAGGATTTGTATGGCGAGAGCAGCCTCACAGTTCGCAAAGCAAGGCCGGTTGCAGGCTGGCCAGGCGGGAATCCTTTGACTCGTTCCGGCAAGTTTGCAGTGTTCTCCCTTTCAAGGCTGCGTCAGATCTTATGGGCAAGCTGTGCATTAGGCTTCGCATGCTTGGGAGACATAGTCGTGAGAGCCAAAGGCTTGCTTATAGGTGGGCTTCTTTCAATGATTGCGGCATGCTGCCTGCTCAGTCNGCCTGCTCAGTCATGAAGAGGACAAGTTCCTGCGCAGGGAAGGTCCCGGAGGCATGCTTCTGCCAGACGGATGGGACCCACCACAGGCCCTGCTGAGCATGAGATATGTCGATGACCTTCTGATGATCTCCCGAGCATTATGTTTCGGCTGCATGAGGCATTTAGTCGATGCTATCTACTCTGTGTCTTTTGATTTCAACGACCCGTCTGATGAACAGGTCTGGACGGATATAATCGTCAGGGTCGATTCTGCCTCGGGCCACTTGAGCTGGTCGGCAAAAAATCCGAACAGAGAATGGGTACAAGGCGTCGCTGTCAAACAGAAGGAGAAGTACCCGCCTTACCTGGCTCGTCTGCAACTCAAATTCGGGCTATTGCGCGGAATGTTGCTAGGTCGTGCCGCCAGACTGCAAGAGTTGAGCTCCCGACGGCTTGCCAAGAAAGAACCCTGGCGGAAGAACTCCAGGAACTGGTCCTCGAGGGGTACCCTCCCTCGCTTTTAAGAGCTCTGGTTCATTCCCTGCCCCTGAATAACCCAGCGTTCATAAAAGTCAGAGAGGCCACAAGAGCGCTTGATCGCAGCAGCAAGTGAAATTTTCGTTTTCCTGATCGTAGAGTTTTGTGTTCAAGCTTGGCGTATAGCTTTAGGGCAGACTGCGGGTTATAGCGCTTGCTGCTGTGAGTCATGGGGAGCCTCGGCCTTCGCCTTGTGGTCATGCTGATGCTGGTTGTTCAGTGCCAGCTTGTCATCGCAGGCCNTCGCAGCAGCAAGTGAAATTTTCGTTTTCCTGATCGTAGAGTTTTGTGTTCAAGCTTGGCGTAGCTTTAGGGCAGACTGCGGGTTATAGCGCTTGCTGCTGTGAGTCATGGGGAGCCTCAGCCTTCGCCTTGTGGTCATGCTGATGCTGGTTGTTCAGTGCCAGCTTGTCATCGCAGGCCGTCGCGGCCAGGATGCTGGAGGTCATCAGAATCGCAGAGGCAATTACCACGGTAAAGGCNTGTCATCGCAGGCCGTCGCGGCCAGGATGCTGGAGGTCATCAGAATCGCAGAGGCAATTACCACGGTAAAGGCTCTGGCAGAGATGATCATCGCAGCTATGGCCTCCAGTATGCCATGACAAGAGATGGGCGTGCTCGTTCCAGTCGTCGCAGACGGTCTGAATCCAGAACGCCAGAAAAGCGTCGCTCCTCACAACCCCCTGCTACTGAAAGTCCCGGTTACCTGGAGTATCGGAAGCAGAAACAAGAGGCAGCGGCGCAGCAGGAAAGACGCTTACAGGCCCAGGCCTTGGCCGCTTGCTTGGAGGAGAGACAAGCAGCAGCGCAAGCAGCTGCGATGCAGATGAATGCTCACGTGGCTGCTCCGGTAGGCATCCCTCCGCTCCCAGGCTTTCAAGGCCAACTGTTCTGGCAAAATGCTGGGCAGCTCGGGCAAGCTCAGCCCCAAGGCACTCCTGCTGTTAATCAGCCCCCGCAAGGCACCCCTNTAGGCATCCCTCCGCTCCCAGGCTTTCAAGGCCAACTGTTCTGGCAAAATGCTGGGCAGCTCGGGCAAGCTCAGCCCCAAGGCACTCCTGCTGTTAATCAGCCCCCGCAAGGCACCCCTCCGGCTAACCAGGCCCCTGCGGAATCGCTTATCCCAGTCCATATCCTGAAGCTAATCGAAGCGGAGCTTGCCCACTGCCTTAGCCTAGGCAATAAGCCCATGTCAAGCAAAGAACTGGAATCCGCACTGCAGCAGTCTAAAGGGAAAGGCAAGCATCTTGATCAGTTCATTACACGGCANCTGCCTTAGCCTAGGCAATAAGCCCATGTCAAGCAAAGAACTGGAATCCGCACTGCAGCAGTCTAAAGGGAAAGGCAAGCATCTTGATCAGTTCATTACACGGCATGGTTCTAGCAGTCTTGCGCCTCCCACCCGGATTGCTGCTAAAGTAAAGATGCTAGTTTCCATCGCCGAGAACTTGAAATACTGAAGATATTCGCAGATCGTCGTAGCATTCGCTGTGGGTTTCCTTGCAGGGTTTTTGTGTTGCTGGTGTAGGTCCTCGAAGCCTCTGCCCCTACCTGCTTGTTTTCTGCGTTCATACGAAGTATTTCAGGCTTGGTATACCCTGCATATATCCCACAGCGACCTTGCTGCGTACNTACCTGCTTGTTTTCTGCGTTCATACGAAGTATTTCAGGCTTGGTATACCCTGCATATATCCCACAGCGACCTTGCTGCGTACTGGGAGACAGTCAGTGGAGTTCCGATGCTTGCACCAAGGTCTGCTGTAGCATTTGCTTCTATTCTTGGAGCGTTTTGGAACAGGCACCCGGCTTTAGGATTCTAGTGCGAGCAAGGGAGGCGAGGGCTCCTGACAGTCTGTGAAGCCTTGAGGGGGGCCATACTTCTGCCTAAGTTTTCAGTTTTAAGCCTTAGGATGGCCATACTGTTGCTTATGATTTTTGNATACTTCTGCCTAAGTTTTCAGTTTTAAGCCTTAGGATGGCCATACTGTTGCTTATGATTTTTGGTTTAGCTGTGCTATCGCTTTTGGCTAAGGTTTATTGTAATGCCCGCCCCAAGGCTGAGTCCTGTCATGAAACAGTGTGGTGGCTCTCGCTCATGCTCTGTCATCCAGGTATCCCTGATTCAAGGCTGCCCTGCGGCCACTCTGTTGAAGCTTCTGTATTGTATGGTAGTCTGCGATCTAGGGTGCTTTCTGGCTCCGCATACCGGAACTTGAGCAGGGAACGCGAAGATGCGAGCACAGCTGCAGCAGAGGATGGCTTNAGCTTCTGTATTGTATGGTAGTCTGCGATCTAGGGTGCTTTCTGGCTCCGCATACCGGAACTTGAGCAGGGAACGCGAAGATGCGAGCACAGCTGCAGCAGAGGATGGCTTCAGTTTCTGAACCCTGGTTCTAAGAAACTCATCTTGGTAGTTTGTATACCCGAGATTGCTGCCCCTAATCCCCATTCCTGAATGCTGCAGATTGCTGAGGTGGCAGGGCGTTTTGGTGGCCTAACGGCTCTCGGAGCCAACTTTAAGCTTAAGGTTCTCTAGCAATCTGCTCCTTATATAGTATTTTAGTCGGATCTGCTCTAAAGGCCGCACAGCTCAATGCCATCTGCTCCGCAGCTGCTCGGTTTAGGCCGGCGCTGAAGACGCGCTCCGCGTCGCACATCATGGTGGGCTNGCCGCACAGCTCAATGCCATCTGCTCCGCAGCTGCTCGGTTTAGGCCGGCGCTGAAGACGCGCTCCGCGTCGCACATCATGGTGGGCTGAGTGGCACTGCGAAAAAACCTTCTGTGTGTACAGGGCAAAAGTTTTTTTTGTCACTCGCGATGGCTACCCGGGAGTTCAGGAACTTACCGAAGGCCTGCAATGGGCCAACGTTGCCTACGAGCAGCAACAAAAGAGAGCAGCAGAGGCCGAAGCTAGGTTGTTGGCAGCCGATGCGGTAATACAATCACAGCAAGCAGCCGCAGCGGCAGCAGCAGCAACCACAGCAACAGGGGGCACAGGGAGAAAAGAGAAAGATCTCATTCACCCAATGTTCCAAAGCCTCACACTTTTACCGGAAAGAAGGAAGACTCCACTGCTTCTTTCCTCAGAACTTCTTAGGGGTTTGAAGGCTACTTTGGATATGGAGAATGATGTTTTCGTAGTTCGGCGGTGCGGGGTGCAGATGAAGCTTCGGCTTCAGCATTACTGAGCCCATGGATTTCGCTATAGTTGATTCAGTAGCCAGTCAAGGCAACGTTGTTGGTAACATGCCAACAATGGTAGCACATATTATGCTGTTGGCTACGTCCAGATTGCTTTTGTCGTTGCTGGCACTCACAGTCGCAACTCTCGATGGGCGAAACGTGTAACAGTGGCAGTGGTGGAAAATTTAAATGTTGGCAATAGCAGGCAGCAACGCTAGCAACTACTGCGCTGAAACATTGCAGCTCATGCTACGTGCCAGCAAGATTAGTAGCTCAGTCACGTCAGGAATATCCGTGTCGTCACACGCATTCGGTGCTGCAAGGCTGCAACAAGTCTGAAGCAGCCGTTCTTAAACCGGACAAGACACGAGTATGCAAAATACATCGACGAGCTGCAGCAAGTAGCCTGGGTTCAGCCCGGGAGGCCTTTGACGAAGGCAGCGCCGCGAGCTCCTACAGCGGCACAGTGAAAGCTTTCAACGACGCCAAGGCCACACAGAGCACAGCCATGTGGCCATGCATGCTCTTCCTTTTTTTGTCTTCCATTTAAGTTTCCCCAACCAGAAGCCAGGGCTGGGGCTTCATCGACTCGGCTGCGGCGAAACGCATCTTCTTGTGCGAGATCTTCTTGCACAAGAACGAGCTAGGGGCGGCAGGCGGCGTGAATGTGGGCGACCAGGTCCGGTTCACCGTGGACGTTTCCAACGGCCGCGCCACTGCCAAGAACGTCACAGTAGAATCTGCATCCGCTGCATGACTCATGACTACCGGGTCAACCGTGATTTAAACCGCGTTGCGATGGCCTCACTTCCCAAAGCGGGAGAACGTTTCATTGGGCTGCGCGCTGTCTTTAAAAGGAAAGGGAGGCCTGGCCGCCGAGTGCCCACCAAATGCCAGTTCCTTAGCCCTTTTTGGGTGCGCTCCGGCGCAATGCACGGCGCGCGCGGCGCTGCGCTCGCGCAGTCGCTGCGCTGCTGCGAGGCCTTGGGCGGCGGCAACGGCGGGGCNGGCGGGTCAGTGACGGCCAACACGCTGAAGAACAGGCCCCGGAGGGCCCCTGCCCCGCTCGAGCGGACAGCGAGTGACCGAGAGAAGAGGAAGCCGAGCAGCCGAGCCTTTGCTATCGGCAGCGAAGCTCTGCTTTTTTGCAGTCTGCAGATCCTTTTTTTCGCAATTCGCAGGTTCGATGCCTCCAGCGCCCCACAGTGCCTTCTGCGAAGGAACGGCCCGAACGGGCGTTTTGGGCGCAGTTCAGTTCGCAGCCATGTGCGGCCAGGAAAGATCCCAGGCAAGCGGAGCAGGAGTTCTTCGATGCCGTAGACTTCTTCGCAGCAGGCCAGGGCATGCCAGGCCAACGATCGCCTTTGAGCAGTTTCTTGGAGTTTCTTGCCTGCCTGCCGGGAGGCTCACCTTTCGATTTCGGGAAGTTCCTGGACTTCTTCCGCATGGTTTCCGCCGTCCACGAGGAGAGCCATGCAAAAAGACAGAGAGAGAGAGGGGGAGGAGCGCTGTGCTCTGCTGCGCTCTGCTATGAGCTGCGCGTAGGACGACGACGAGTTCCGGTTGATGACCTCCAGCGCCTTTGGAGCCTAGGCCGCGGCCGGCCACGCTGCGAGGCTGCGAGCCGTTGGTGTCGGCGAGGCCCCTCGTCGCGAGATTTCCCCATTTTTCATGGTCCCCATGTCAATGTCATGATCGTCGGAGTTCGTGAACTCGGGCTGAATGCTGGAGGGAAAGGCTCGCGGCTAGCTGAGCTCGAGCTCCTGTGCAAGTGCAAATGTGGGTCTTGGTGTTTCCTGTGGTGTCCGTTTGTTTCTGGTTGCAACGGCTGCAGCCGAACGAAAGCAGCAGAAGGCCCTCTGCCGTTTAGGGTTTAGGGCTTCTGCTACCCGAAAGTTGCGCCTTGGTGCGGTGCCGGATGTGCGGGTCTTGGGTGTTGGACCTTTGGATTGGCTTCGCTCCTCTTCCGGTTGGGGGGGGGCGGGGCCCGGGGTTGGCGTTCCGATTCCGGTTCCCATTCCTTGAAGTGGCGTATTTTGTTGGCGTAGGGCCAGGGTCTTCCGCTTTTCGTGGTTCTGTTTGGGCCATTGGGTTTGGGGATTGTGTTCACTGTCAAGGGGGAGTTTCTGCTTCCGGCGTAGGGCTTAGGGTTTTTTTTGCGGGTTTAGGGTTTGGGTTTGTGCGTTCTTTGTGGTTTCCTCGGGAAAACGGCTTTGTGGCTTTGGCGTTGGAGTTACAGTTTCGGCCCTGCGTAGATTGGGTTGCCGGCTTTCGGTTTGGAATTATTCTTGGGTTCACTCGCTTGGATGGGTGCACTTCTTCGGGTTTCGCGTGCCCGTTTGGCGTCGAGTTCAATCCGTTCGGTTTTGTGTTTTAGGGTTCGAGGGTGAGTTTCCTATTCGGGGTGAGGGTGAGGGTGGGTTTTGTATTCACTCCTTCGGATTCTCAACCTCTTGTTTAGGGCTTGGTTGGATTCACTCTTCACGTCGTCACGTCTTCAAGCTTTGTGGCTTCTGGTGTAAGATTGAGGCCTTGCCTTGGGGAATAGGGCTTTGACTTCGGATTCGCGCCTTGGGCCTTGCGGTTGCACCTCGGAGGCTTTCGCCTTCAAGCTTGGAGCTTATATAAGTTTTCGGCTTCCGGTTTGGGGTGTGGGCCGTGTGGCTCGGGTTCCTTCCGGGCTCGGCATTGTCACAACTTAGGGCTTCCCGTGTGGGCTTTGAGGCGGTGTTCGCCCGGGGCTTGTGCCATGTGACTTTGCTGGGGAGATCCTGAAGATCTGCGATCGATTGGCTTCGCCAGAATCCATGAGAGAAGACAGCCTGGAATCCAGCTCATGTCTTCTGTTGCCCGATAGAGCTCTGGAGACGTTGACAGGTGCCCCTTCCTGCAAACATGTCATCATCCTCACACGTGACGTAGTCCGAAACCCGGATGAGACTGTATCTGCAGACTAGACACTGACAAATTGCGTCCACATCCGCGGCGCATTGCGCTTCGCTTCGACTCGATGCTGCGATCAGGAGCTTCAAAGAGTCGAGACAGGACAGCGAGTATGCCCCCAGCTTGCAGAAAAGTCTGTCAAACGCATTGTGGGCTCGCGGCGCCGCTCCGTGCGTCCGTGCATCCGTGCGTGCAGGTGCCTTAGCCTCGCGACGCGGCGGGCTCAGCGGCTCAGCGCCGCCCCGCTCCGGCGCCGGTGCCTCAGTGGAGCTCAGGAGCTCCGCAGAAAGGCGCAATTGAACCGCTTTCATGCGGTGCACGGCGAGGTTGCAACCCTGAGACCCTGCTCGCGGCTTGCTGAAGCAGCTTAAATAGACTCTAGACTCTAGACTCCAAGACAACCGAATCTTCTGCAAGTAAGACTTCAGGGCTGCAAGCTGCCAACGCAAAAGCCACATGAGCTGCCAACACTGCCAACGCAACAAGATTTTGCTGCAGCTGTGGAAAAAGCTTCATCGCGTGCTCGCTTGCTGGTGACTTGTAGCTTCAGCTGTAAATTTGTTTCAGCTGCAAGTGTGCTTCGGGGCGGATTTCTTCGGAACATGCTGTAAGTTCCTCTGAGTAGCAACGTGGCCATCGCAATTGCGTGAGAACGAGCACGATGGGACCAAGCAACGAGCTGTTGGTGTGGTGATCAACATTCCCTTTCGCCTTTCGACGGTGGCGGTCGTCCTGGCTGGATGTACATGCATATGTGCATGCGAGCAAGCACGCATGGATGGCATGTATATGCGTGCTCGATCGCACTTAGCGCAGAACTCGCTCCTCGTGCAAACCCCGTCATACGCTGTCTCTCCCGCTCTCTCTCTCTCTCTCTTTTACTTCTCTCGCTCTCTAAGAATACTTCTCTTTCAATTTTCAGGCAGAAAACGGGTATGGCTCGCCGTCAGCCCGAGGCACCGGGTAGATTTTTCGACATGCTAGTCGCAACGGCATGACAGGTGCTGAGGAAAGAGAAAAGCTTCTTCAAAAGTTCATACACGTGCACATAGTCGCGACGCATCGCAGCCGGGCATGACCTCGCGGACACCACGCCGCAGCTGCTTTGGTTTCAGCTTGGTTCTCGCAGAGCCTGCGCTCTTCGTGATATGGCAGGTGCCAAGAACGGCTCGAGCCCAAGTAGAGCGCGCGAGTTTACAGCTGTTTCTCGACTCGCTTTGAGGCAATGGTTCTGCGCTATCGTGCTGAAGATGAGGAGGAGGTCACACCGCCCAAACCAAGGACTTGGGACAGCCTGGGACCTCGGGGCCAAGCTGGGTAGCTGAGACGCTGGGCCCTTGAAAAAATCCTCCTGTGGGCAGGAATTTGCCTCCGCCCTGGCCTTACGAGAGAAAGCGCGCGTGCGTGACGTGCGTGAGCCGTGGGGTGCATTTGGGGCTTCCGTCGGACGTGTCTTCGCGAGGTTACAGGCCGAGGGATCGGAAGGCGACGAAGGTGCGGCAAAATACAGCTCATCCAGGTCCGCCCCCCAAGACCTAATCCTTGCAGGTGATGGAACCAGGTCCCTGCAAAACTCCAAGGACTGGAAGGGTTTCAGTCTTCAAGGATTGGCAAAGCCACTAATTCCAATGAACACCAAAGCATCAGCCCTGTTTTTTTGCACTGATTCATCCGAAGTCTCACCTGCCTTGACACTGTTGATCCGAAATGCATCTGCACATCAATTCAGGCACACGTTTGCCACTGTGTGCAACACACATGCATCTCTTTGCTCGGTCTCCGTGTGCATGTCCTAAAAAGTACATAGTAATATACATAGGGCCCCCGTTTGGGAGTTTATACATAGGCTATGCATGTACATATACGTATACGTATAAATATTCGTATGTGTACAAGATCCTGTACATACATACATGCATACACATATTATACATATTGTATACAAATTTGCATATATAAATAAAAAGTACATTCATCCATCCACCCACCCATTCGTCCATCCATTCATTCGTCCATGCCCGCACACATACACACTCATTCATCAATCATTATTTGTACATACATGCATACATTGAAAATGCAGCAGCCGAAGACATTATGCTTTCCAACGTAAGCACTTGCACAAAGTTCGCAAACCAACCAGAAACCAACAACAGTGGAAACAGCCCGTTTATGGACAATCGGACTTCTGTTGCTTTGGTATGTCCATTTTGTCGTGTCGAACATCAAAGTGTGCCCCCTCCGAGAGGCGCCTCACTTGTGACTTCTCTGACACACGATTTTGCGACACGTCTCGGCAAAAGTGCTCAAAATCACTTGTGACTTCGTTGCTTTGTGACTTGTCGGATTGAACAATTAGCAACCCCTCTCGGCAAAAAAACCCTCATTTGCCGAGGGGGGTTCATCATATATCTTAAACACAACCCCTCCTTTGGCGATTCCGGTTCAACACAGATATTAAATACACCCCCTCCTTTGGCGATTCCGGCTCAAGATATATCTTAAACACGCCCCCTCCTTTGGCGATATCGGTTCATCATAAATCTTAAACACGGCCCCTCATTTGGCTATACCGGTTCATCATCATAAAATATATCTTAAACACGACCCCTCCTTCGGTGATTTCGGCTCGAGACATGGCCCCTCATTGGCGACCGGCGGTTCCGGTTCAACATATATCTTAAACACACCCCCTCATTTGGCTATACCGGTTCATCATATATCTTGGCTATTAAACACGACCCCTCTTTTGGCCATTTCGGTTCGAGCAATTAAACACGGCCCCTCATTTGGCGTTTTCGGTTCAACACATAAAAACACGGCCCCTCATTGGCTACCGGCGGTTCCGGGTCAAAATATATCTTAAACACGGCCCCTCATTTGGCGATTTCGGTTCAACATGTAGTATCTTAAACTTGCCCCCTCATTTGGCGATGCCGGTTCAACATATATCTTAAACACGGCCCCTCATTTGGCCGTACCGGTTCATCATATATCTTAAACACGACCCCTCATTCGGCGACGCTCAACACATAANCTTAAACACGGCCCCTCATTTGGCCGTACCGGTTCATCATATATCTTAAACACGACCCCTCATTCGGCGACGCTCAACACATAAAACACGACCCCTCAATGGCGACCGGCGGTTCCGGTTCAACATATATCTTCAACACACCCCCTCATTTGGCTATACCGGTTCATCATATATCTTGGCTATTAAACACCTCTTTTGGCCATTTCGGTTCGAGCAATTAAACACGGCCCCTCATTCACATAAAACACGGCCCCTCATTGGCTACCGGCGGTTCCGGGTCAAAATATATCTTAAACACGGCCCCTCATTTGGCGATTTCGGTTCAACATGTAGTATCTTAAACTGGCCCCCTCATTTGGCGATGCCGGTTCAACATATATCTTAAACACGGCCCCTCATTTGGCCGTACCGGTTCATCATATATCTTAAACACGACCCCTCATTCGGCGACGCTCAACACATAANCTTAAACACGGCCCCTCATTTGGCCGTACCGGTTCATCATATATCTTAAACACGACCCCTCATTCGGCGACGCTCAACACATAAAACACGACCCCTCAATGGCGACCGGCGGTTCCGGTCCAACATATCTCTTAAACACACCCCCTCATTTGGCGACCAGCGATTCCGTTTCATCATATATCTTAAACAAGACCCCCTATTTGGAGATTCCGCTTCAACACATAAAACACGGCTCCTCATTGGCGACCTTCGGTTCCGGTTCAACATATATCTTAAACACACCCCCTCATCTGCCGATCCCGGTTCAACATAAACCTTAACCACGGCCCCTCATTTGGCGATTCCGGTTCAAGATATATCATAAACACGCCCCCTCCTTTGGCAGTTCCGGTTCAAAACATATGTTAAACACGGCCCACCATTTGGCGATTTCGAATCAACGCATAAGACACGGCCCCTCATTGGCGACCGGCGGTTCCGGTTCAACATATATCTTAAACACGGCCCCTCATTTGGCGATTTCGGCTCAACATATCTTAAACACGCCCCCTCATTTGCCGATTCCGGTTCAACATACATCTTTAACACGGCCCCTCATTTGGCTATAATACCTGTTCATCATCTATCTTAAACACGACCCCTCATTTGGCGAGTTCGGTTCAACATAAATCTTAAACACGCCCCCTATTTTGGCGATTCCGGTTCAAGGCCCCTCATTGGCGACCGGCGGTTCCGGTTCAACATATATCTTAAACTTGCCCCCTCATTTGGCGACTCCGGTTCAACATAAATCTTGAACACGGCCCCTCGTTTGGCGATTCCGGTTCAACATATATCTTAAACACGCCCCCCTCCTTTCGCGATGCAGGTTCATCATAGATCTTAAACACGACCCCTCGTTTGGCGATTTCGGTTCAACACATAAAACACGGCCCCTCATTGGCGACCGGCGGTTCCGGTTCAACATGTATCTTAACCACACCCCCTCATTTGGCGATTCCGGTTCAGCATGAATCTTAAACACTGCCCCTCATTTGGCGATTCCGTTTCGAGATATATCTTAAACACACCCGCTCGTTTGGCGATACCGGCTCATCATATATCTTCAACACGACCCCTCATTTGTCGATTTCGGTTTGAGACATAAAACACGGCCCCTCATTGGCGACCGGCGGTTCCGGTTCAACATAAATCTTAAACACACCCCTTATTTGGCGTTTCCGGTTCAAGATATATCTTAAACACGCCCCTTCCTTTGGCGAAAGCGGTTCATCACTTTGGCGACCGGCGATACAGGTTCGTCGTATATATATATATATATATATATATATATATATGTATATATGTATATGTTTATATGTATATATATATATATACATCTGAAACACGACCCCTCCTTTGGCGATTTCGGTTCGAGGCATTAAACACGGCCCCTCATTTGCGACCGGCGGTTCCGGTTCAACGTATATCTTACCCCCTCATTTGGCGATTCCGGTTCAACATAAATCTTAAACACGGCCCCTCCTTTGGCGATTCCGGTTCAAGATATATCTTAAGCACGGCCCCTCATTTGGCGATTCCGGTTCAACATATATCTTACACACGCCCCCTATTTTGGCGATTCCGGTTCAAGATATATCTTAAGCACGGCCCCTCATTTGGCGATTCCGGTTCAACATATATCTTACACACGCCCCCTATTTTGGCGATTCCGGTTCAAGGCCCCTCATTGGCGACAGGCGGTTCCGGTTCAACATATATCTTAAACTTGCCCCCTCATTTGGCGATTCCGGTTCAACATAAATCTTAAACACGCCCCCTCCTTTGGCGATTCCGGTTCAAGATATATCTTAAGCACGGCCCCTCATTTGGCGATTCCGGTTCAACATATATCTTACACACGCCCCCTATTTTGGCGATTCCGGTTCAAGATATATCTTAAGCACGGCCCCTCATTTGGCGATTCCGGTTCAACATATATCTTACACACGCCCCCTATTTTGGCGATTCCGGTTCAAGGCCCCTCATTGGCTTCAACATATATCTTAAACTTGCCCCCTCATTTGGCGATTCTGGTTCAAGATATATTTTAAACACGCCCCTTCCTTTGGCGATAGCGATTCATCATGTATCTTACACACGACCACTCATTTGGCGTTTTCGGTTTGAGACATAAAACGGCCCCTCATTGGCGACCGGCGGTTCCGGTTCAACATAAATCTTAAACACGGCCCCTCATTTGGCGTTTCCGGTTCAAGATATATCTTAAGCACGCCCGCTCCTTTGGCGATACCGGTTCATCATATATCTTCAACACGGCCCCTCATTGGCGACCGGCGGTTCCGGTTCGACATATCTCTTAAAGACCCCCCCTCATTTGGCGATTCCGGTTCAACATAAAACTTGAACACGGCCCCTCATTTGGCGATGCCGGTTCAACATATATCTTAACCACGGCCCCTCATTTGGCGATTTCGGTTCAACATATATCTTAAACACGCCCCCTCCTTTGGCGATACCGGTTAACCATAAATGTTAAACGCCGCCCTCATTTGGCGATTCCGGTTCAAGGCTCCGCTCATTGGCGACCGGCGGTTTTGGTTCAACATATATCTTAAACACACCCCCTCATTTGGCGATTCCGGTTCAACATAAATCTTGAACACGGCCCCGATCAGGGACCACGTCCAACGAAGCTACCTGACCTCATGAAAAGCAGAGCTTGGCCAACTCAGCGTTGTGTACCTGCTTCGAGTTGCATGGCCGCCCAAATACACCTTTAACACCGCTGTTGATTCGCAGTGGCCAGTCTGCCAGTGGCAAAATGCCTTACATCATTCCACCGTCTCCGTGGGTGTGGGTGTAGGGTGCGTGCGTGTGCGTGTGTTTGTGTTTGCGCGTCTTTGCGTGCGTTTCTCAAGGCCAAAGGCTTAGCTCAAGTCGTGTCAGTGGTGAGTCCAATATCACACGAGCAGAGTTCAGAATGTCATACGTGTGCAACGGCACCAAAAAGGAGAGAGAGATGAGTAGCATCACACCAGAGTGAGCAACATGCAACACCTGCCTTCGTTGCACACAATCCGAAAAGCCCCCGATGTTTGATGTGTTGCAAAAAGTTTAGGACCGTACATGCATAAATACCGGTCCGGTGAGAGTCGGTAGGCATTCGGAGGGCGGGCACGTTGAAAATTACGTTGAAAAAGAGTGCATTGCGACTCATCGACCAGCGCCTGGAATGACAAGAAGTCACATGACTCCCATGGTTTGTGAAGAAGGGCGCTGTCGCATTTGACGAGGAGTTCCTCCCGATGGAGATCCAGAGGCTCGGCGGGCAAAGGTGCGGAGAGGTGTTTGCTCTGCTGTTCGTCTGCAGGCCGCAACCCCCTGCAGAGACCGGCTCTTAAGTCAGCACGTTTACTCAGCTGCTCTAGGCTTCTGGCTGCTTCTGCGATTTAGGTCGCGGCCAGGGAGTGGCACGGCTGCAGGCGGAGCAGGCGGAGGCGGCAGGCGAGAGCGCGACAGCGTCGCAGCGTCGCCAGCCTCGCAGCAGCGCAAAAGCCGGAGGCCGAGCTCGAAGAAGAGCCTTGCGGAGGCAGAAAAAAAACCCGCCAAAAAAAAGCTGCCGCAGTGCTGCCGCCCAGCACTTACTCTGAGTGCATGCTTAACTGCGCAGGCAAATGGGCAGAGGAGAGCCGGGCAGATTTGCTAAGAGTGTGAGCGAAGTTTCTTTCTTTGACTCTTTCACTGAGTCTGCTCCGAGTCCGAGTGCTCCTCTGTTGTTTCTTGTGCCTCGGCTCGGAGTGGAGGAGCAAGGACCTGCGGCGGACCATTTCCAGGCTCATGCCTTTACCCCCACATTTTCAGCGGCCTCTCGCTTCGAATCCTGTGAGGATGATCTCCATTCAGAGGCAGGAGGGCTGAAGAGGGCGCCTTGCTTCGGGCGTGTTCTGACTGGCGAGGCTCTCTACTCGCAAGGCCCTGGCAGATATTGAGGTGTCAGCCACGCCCCGCAGCGCCCTTCTGTCCTTCCAGAGCTTTGCGGCGGTAGGCAGATCATCTTCGAGATTACCTCTCCTTCCTCTACCGGAAGGCTGGAAAGGGGACGCTGCGCTTTAAAGAGTCTCGTTGCGGAGAGTGCGGCCCGGCAGGCGGAACAGCTGCTCCTCTGGGAGAAGCTCGATGCCAAGATGTCCAAGGCCCGGCAGCGAAATCGCTGCCTGGCGGCCGCTCCGTGCTTCCGTGCTTCTGCGTCTCGTCCAGTGCCAGGCGGGAGAGGAGCGCGCCTTGGAGGCCCGGAAGCCGGTGATCGAGCTCTGCTCCAGGGCCTCCTTCTCTCAGCAGCTCGGAAGAAGCGAGATGAAAGCACGCCGCCCGCTTCCACGCCCGCTCCGCTGAATTGAGGATGAAGAGCCTCCGCACGAGCTGCTTCGAGAACGACGAGGCCGGTCGGCTTTTCGCCGCAGAGCCGCAGAGCCGCAGAGCAGAGGATCTGGATCGCAGCGAGCTGGACGAGGACTTCAGCCCGGACCAGATTACGAGCTCGGCACAGCTTCGAAGGCGCCCTCACTGCCGTCCCTGCCTCCTGCCTCCTGCCTGCCCGCGGCGTGTCTCATATCTCATGCCTTCCATGCCTGCTTGCTGTTTCAGGTTCTCCAACACGGATGCACGAGTCAGACGTCAAAGTGCGTTTGTAATTCAGATGCCCCAGGAGTGAAGTGAGACATAGTGAGACCGAGACTGGAGGCCCCATGTGCTTTCTCTGTCAAGTCACGGTGCCAGGAGGAACCCTTCGACGAGACGGACGAGGACCAGAAGATGGGGCTTAAGAGCAACTGGTAGTCACCTGGTAGCAATTATCACGCTCCTCTTTGCAGGACGCATCTCGGGCAGTCGAAGCGCACGAGCGAGGGGGCGGGGAGAGGGGGCAAGGCATGTGAGGCATGTGTACCACCGCTTCGCACGGTCGCAGGGCTCGAAATGCCCAAGAACTTGCCAGAGGCGGAGCTGAAAGAGCTTCGACGCTGTCCAACAGGCTGTGTGTACGAAGGCTCCGCGAGAGGTGTCCGCTGCGGGCCCGGCGGGCCCAGCAGCTCCGCATCCTCTCCTCGAGGCCTTCACCCGGCGCAAGGCACAAAGCTCTGGCCGGTAACCGCACTGGATGCAAGCACGTAGCGTACCGGCGTGGTCAGGTGAAGGTCCAAGAAGTTCGCGACGTGCTGTCCGGATCCCTCGCATTGAAAACTGATGCAGTCAGACGTTTAGTTGTCGTCCAAGGACCCGAGTGCAGCAAGAGAGTCACAATCTCCGGCTGGAGGAGATGTGAGTTCTGAGCCGATGTGCAGCTGAGCAGCCTATAGTGCAGCTTCCCTAGCTCTCTTTTCAGAGGAGCCCTTGGAGCCTGAGGGTGAGGGTGCGCGCTGCCTCTGCGGCTCTGCGGAGAGTAGACTTCTCCGTGATGGCGCGGCGCAGGCAAGACGCCCTTGCCGAGGGCCTTGGTGGTCGCAGTCGCCGACAACAGCCCAGAGCTCGTAGGCGCACCCGAAGTGCACTGAGACAGAGAGAATTCCTGGGAAGCTTTTTGACACGCGTCGCAGCGCTTCAGGACTGCTCTTGGAGTTCAAGGCAGATGCATCCGCTCCGTATCAGGGCGAAAGCAATTTCAAGGGCTGGATCAAGCCCGGCTGCTCGCTCCTGCAATCCGTCACCAACCGCAAGGGCCGCTTTGTTGGCCAGAGACTGACGCGGTGTCGCGACAGGCCGCCGCTAACCGCGCGTTTCCTTGGAGCTTCGAGGTACGATGCTCGCCGAGCGCTTGGAGAAGGTGGAGGAGAGCCGCGACGAGCGCCGCTTCTCGGTCGGGTCGGCGCTTCTTGAAACTGCGTCTCTCTTTCAGGAGCTCCTCCAGGCGGCCCTCACCGAGGCAGCCTTTTCGCAGCTCAGCGGTGAGCGGTTGCCGCCGCATCCAAAAGCCGCGGCTGAGAGGCAGCGGCTCCGGTGGACGAGCTCCAAGCGAGTCCCGAAGAGGAGAGCCGTGGGCGGGGATGCGCTGCGGATGCACTGCGGTTGACGGCGTTGACGGTTGACGGAGTTGTTTGGCTTCGCAGCTTCCGTTCGTTCTTCGCTCGGGAGGAGAGCTCCTCTCCGAGCCAGAGCCGCTCGGCCTTCCGCCAGGGACCAAGCAAAAAACGCAGAGCATCGCAGAGAGCAAAGCTCAAAGAGCCGAGCGAAGGCCACGTAGCGTCCGCTTGCGCGGCGGGGTCCCGGTCCGGGTCGAAAGCCCGTCCGAGGCGCCATCAGCAGCACCTGGCAGCCAGGAGAGCTCTGCAGGCGAGCAGAGCAGCGCAGCACGCAGCGCACTCTCCCTCTCTCTCTCTCCCTCTTTCGCTCTCTCTCTGCTGACAGCTGCGCTGGGAGGCACACCCAGGGCCACCCCATCGGAGCCGGGGCCCACAGCCCACAGCCCCACACGGTGTGCAACTCCTCCACTCCTCCCTCAGCCTCTCAGCAGCTCCGTCCGCCGTCCGTGTTTCAACCAACTCTCAGGTCTATGAGATCCTCGAGCACCTCGGTGATGGGGTCAGCTCCGCAGCGGGAAGGGAGCTGCCACTGCGCCGGAACCGGGACTGCTCATGTTCAGACGGGAGGACACCAGTACCGTTTGGGGAGGATGGCACCTGGAGCTCAGATCTCAGCAGAAAACAAGACGGAAAGAAAGACAGAAGAAGAGCACGGTTCGCGGCTCGCGGCTCCGCTCCAGGTCCAGCGTCTCCGTGGCGATCAAGATCGAGGCCAAGTCCGACGAGGCGAACGGAGAGCGCCCAAGACACGCCAAAAGCGCTGCGGACACGCCGCAAGCCCCACGCATTAAACGCGCACAGCCGCATGAAGAGAAGCAGCTGAGAAGTTCCTGGCAGCCTCTGCCTGCACTGTGCCTGCAGGGCGGGATGTGGGAGGAGATCGAGATCATGCGGAAGCTCAGGCGGCCTATGGCGATAACTGCGCTGCACACCGCTGCGCAGTGATAGTGGCAGGCTTCTGCAACTTTGCCTTTGAGGCATCCAAACGTCTGCCGGCTCTTCGAGACCTTCGAAAGCGAAAGTCAGGCAGCTCTTCGGAAGACACGGGGTTCGCTTCTGGAATCGGGGTCTTCGCTTGGAAGCTGTGCGGACTACGTGAAGGAAACGAAAGGAGAGGAGCGCCAAAGCGAAAGGGGCCCCCGGGACGGGGACCGGGACGACGCGGACCGGCCGGGCGGCCGGGGTGCGCTTCGGGCGCCGGGCGGAGGGGCCGAGCCGGGGCAGGGGAGATCTCGATTGTTTCGGATAGGAAAAGGACGGGATATGATCAAGTGGGATCGGGATCCCCTAATGAGACAGTGAGTTAAAAGATACATGACCTGAATCGCCAGACGAGGCTGGGTGTCAAAGATACGTGCTCATCCGAGATTGCCTAATGAGGGGGCATGTTGAAGATATGTGATGAACGCCTAAGGAGGCGGTGCTCAAGGAATGTGATCAACCTGGATCGCCGAATGAGCAGGGGTGTTTCGGATATGTCATGGATCGGGCTCGCCAAACGAAGGGGGCGGGTTTAAGAACTGTGAACAACCGGGGTCGCCTACTGAGGGGGCCGGCCGGGCTTAAGGTAGGTGATCAACAAAGATCGCCTGATGAGGGGGGTGTTTAAGATGTGCGATCAACCTGGACCAGCGAAAGAGGGGCATGCTTAAGAAACTTAAGATATGTGTTGAATCGGGATCGTCAATGAACACTACCCTGGACCCTCCGGTTTCCTTGCCGTGAAATGCGAACACATTGGTTGATTCGGAGCGCGGCGCCTGGGAACGACAACACGCAGCGATGTGGAATGAGCACATGGCCTGGCGGCCTGGCCTGGAACCGAAATCAAGAAGACTTTCCAGACAAAATCTCCAAAGTTAATTCGCCGCCAACGGGAACTCGTAGCCGTGTTTCAGAATCCGTTTGTGCGGATTGTCACTGCACACGAAGCCATGGGACGACGCGCGTCATCAAGAAAGGCCTGAGGGCAGGGTCCATGTACAAAGCTGATGAAGTTGATGTCAGCTTGCTCGCACGACCATCGGGCAGAGCACTTGATGATAATTACGGCGAAAGGCACAGTCCACGTAGACGCTTGCGATGAGCGTCGCTTTTGTGACTTCTAGTATCTTGTTTGTGGCATACAGCCGATTTAAACGGCATTCCCAGCTCGTTTGCGTTGGGCGGAAGATTGAAAGAAGACGACTCAGACAGTACAGGATCTTACGATTTGTAGTTGCGACAGGGAACCAAGCACAACAGGCTGACTGGCCGCCTTGACCTGACCACAGGCAACGGCTCACGATCACGCTTTCGTGAAAGTGTCAGCAGTAACAGCATCCCCCAGACGCCGGAGCCTGTGCAAGCCACCGCTGAAGCTAACAGATCTTCGAGCCTGATACCTTCAAACTGCAAGCACCGGAGAAACAAGAGCTGGACCGCACAAGCCAAAGAGCTACCGCGAAAGAATCCAAAAGCTGACGCAGCTGCCATAAATGTGGCCCAACATTTGACAATAGCGCCTGCAATTGTCAAGTGATCTGCAGCTGCATATTTACGAGAGCCTAGAGCCTTGGGGTGCGGAAAGTCAGGGGAGGGAGGAAAGCTGGACAGTTTTGGAATCTGTAGGGCCACAGCGTACTCAAAAACGAGAGCTCGAAAAGGCAGCTGACGTGTTGGCTGGTGGCACCGGGAGCTTTGCAGTGCTGTGGCTGCTGTGAGCTGTGAGAGGTCTTCATGGTCCTGGACCTCTGCCTTGGCCAGCGCCCCAAAAGAGAGGGGAGAGAAGAGGGGAGCGCCGGGGAGAGCTGCGCCGGAGCGCGAAGGGGGCCGCCTCTACGATGTCCTCGCCATCGCCGGGAACTGCAGAGCTGCAAGAGCTGAGAGAGAGAGAGAGAGAGAGAGAGAGAGCCGCGAGTGGTTCAAGGCCGCCCAGCCCAGACAGAAGCGGGCCTGAAAACCGAGTGGCGAGAGACTTGGGGGTGAGGGAAAGGGGTCGGCAGCGATCGTCCTGACCGTGACGTCCGCAGCACCACGCGCCTTCCTGCCGGGGGTTCTGCTGGGCGACATCGGTGGCTTCGGAGCCCCACGGCAACCGCTGGCTGGTGGGGCGCGAGGGACCCTGACGTGGCAGGGCTCCCNCGTCCGCAGCACCACGCGCCTTCCTGCCGGGGGTTCTGCTGGGCGACATCGGTGGCTTCGGAGCCCCACGGCAACCGCTGGCTGGTGGCGAGCGAGGGACACTGACACGGCAGGGCTCGACTGGATGCAAGCAGCACAGGACAGAGCGACATGGGGGGCAATGACGGAGACCTTCGTCGCGACCTTCGACGTACCGTGGGCCTCTGGCAAGCAAAGCAGTCTCAACAACATAGCACCTACCAGGGGGGCGAGAGGAGCACTTCTCGACCAATGAAGCCAAGGCTGACAGCACGGGGGGAGCACCACAGCCTGCCCGTAGTCCCATGACGGGGCTGCTTTGCGACGGGGCGCACGTACCACACACCACACCACCACCCACAACACCCGCGGAAGACAAAAAACCAGGAAGAAGAGAGAGACACGCTGTGATGCAAGTTGACACTCATGTCCTGACAGCAGGAAGCATACAAGTGATGCGACCGCAGCCGAGAAGCGACTCTAGCTTCAAAGCCTACCGCGACAGCTCAGTCGAGATGAGAGCGACCCGAGCCCTCATCCTCCTGGCAGGGGCCGTGATGGCCCTCTGCGAGTGCAGGCCGCCGGACCCACCGACAGGACGCTCGGTGAGGATGGGAAGGATGATGGAGCCGGCAGCAACAGCAGATGCGGCAGTGGGCCCTGACAGCCCCATGCAGATGCAACAAGCCACAACAGCGAGCAGGCGGCACCGGCAGGGGGGACGCAGACGCGGGCACTGGGGGGGCGGACGCCTGGACGACAGCAGACCCTGGCCGCAACCGAGCGAGCACCACCCCCTGCAGCAGCAGCCCGGAGACCTACGCCACAGCAGCAGCAGCAAGGGGTGGCCACAGCCGCAGCATGGCAGCACAAGGAACCAGAAATGGTCCCGCACAGCCCAGACACCACCCGCCCCAGCAGATGCCCATGCTCAGCGTGCCAGGGGATGCCACAGCACCACACTGGCCACCCCCAGGGGTGCCCACTCAAGCACCGGAGCAGGGAGTACACGACCAGGGAGACCGAGAGCAGCAGGCCCACCCAGTGAGACCCACCCAAGCACCAGAACAGCGAGCACCAGCAACCACACCGCGCGCCATCCACATCAGCAGACAGCAGCCCCACGGCACGGCAAAGCAGCGGCAGCTCAGCAACTCCGAGAGGCACGATGAGGCCACGACACCCAGCAACATCAGCACAGCCAGGGGGTTCATGCCAACCAGAACCCGGCAGCCAGCCACAGCCGAACAACCACAAGACACGGGGGCAGACGCTGACGACCCGCCGCCCTGGGCAACGCCACAGCCACCGCCTCAAGCAGAGCAGCCGCAGCACGAGCGACAACGAGCCACCATGGGCGACGCCGACGCCCGCAACAGCACCACACCAAGAGGGGGGGTACCACCACTATGCGTGGACAGGAGGTGGCGGCGAAGCGGGGGGACAACGCAAGCACGAAGGGGGAGGCGGCATGCGTGGCAAAAGATACAAAGCCTGTCCAAACGATCTTCCACAGCCTAAACTCTGGGAGGGGATGAGGAGAGGCTGCCATCCAAGAGGCAAGAGAGCAAGCAACCCCTCGCCTGCCCGCGACATGGCCCGTTTCACACACACCTGCAACAGGGACAACCCTACAGAGCAACCACGCCAGCCCAGCCAACAACCAGTGGCAAGCAGCAGCGGGGGCTGGGACAAGGACCCAGTCCTCAGACAATGCCCCCCGAGCTCCCGATTGGCCCAGATGACTACTGACATATGAGGTCACTGAAATACGGGGGGGGCATGGGCGGCAGTGAGCACCGCCGAGACGGCCGAGGCCCGGCCTACTTCTCTGGCCAAGACAGGCGCTTCCCTAGAGCCAGACAGGAGCGCAAGGACAAGGGCTCTGTCGCTCGTGGCCCAGCAGTTCTTTGCAGACTGGCGCCGCGAGTGGACAGTGGTCCGGCCGGGGGCTACCACAAAGCCACGGCTGGGAACGCTTGGGGGAGCGCTACAAAGACGCGGAACGAGCGACGGGGAAAACCCGAAAGACCCAGACGACGACGGCAACGCGGACCACACCTATACCTGATGCAGACGCAGATGGGGGGATCCTCGAGCAGCGGTGAGCGAGGCACAGTACCACAAGGTTGCCTCGCTGGCGCCATATGGTGCGCCGCCGTCTGGCCGCAGCTCTGACGGGGGACACTGCCGAACACCTACTACAACAAGTCGAGGATCTCCTGTTGCAGATGGACCCGCTGCAAACACGAGGGAGGGGGACCAAGCGGCGGCGCAGCATGGCGGACTTCCTGCCCCAGACAGTCTCCGACGATGACCTGGCGCAGGACATATGGGGGCACGCATAGCCATGCTAGGCTCAGGGGGCCCGTCAGCTCGAGCAAGCCACGCGGGCTCCAGATTGTGGAAGCAATAGAAGGAGCGAGGACAGCCCGCAAAGTTATGGAGTCGGCGAGAGACTTCAAGGCAACCGCGACTGGCTCACCAGTAACTGGCTATACACAGTGGCGTCTTTGCTGGAAGAGGGGGACACTTTGGCCCTAGAACTCCAGCACGTCCCCACAGACGCGCATGGCAGTGACGTCATAGCCATGGAAGGGGGAGCCAGGAGGGGACGGTGCTCTTTGTGGACAGCCGGGGGGAGGTGGACACTCAGGAGGCAGCTCCGACAAGCCTCTTCGGGGACCCACCGAACTCGGAAGAGACGCAGATGCCATCAGAGGAGCGCGCCGAAGAAACACTCGAACAGGGAACCCCCACGCAGCTCAACACCACCGGGAACGACACCGCCGGGGGGGGCACAGACCGACCTGCCGGCCAACTCCCGTCTTACTGGCACCCGAGGGAAGCCATGGCGGGGGTCGACGTGCCGTCCTCAGCAGAGCACGACGGGGGAGCACCTTGGGAGAGCCGCAAGAACCCTTGAGCGCCGAGCCGGGCACGCAGGAGTTAGAAGACGCTCTAGCGGCTCATAAAATAATGTCGTCGTAGGGAGCCCCTGTCCCCGAGGTCCCGTAGGAGTTTCTACCCCAGTCAAGCGTCCACCAGTAGTGAATAGGGGGGTCCAGTTGCGGGGGGACAGGGGCAACAGCACAGGGGGACGGAGAAGTCAACAGCTAGGCAGAACAGTTACATGACACTGGCAGTGCTTTCTTTCTTGCTTTTGAGCCGGGCCCTCAGTGCCACAAGTTCTCACCTGTCTGTTGCGCGAGGGGGCATGAGTGGAATGTCATATGTGACTTGCTTGGAGTGTGTCAGCACGTGAACCGATTGCCCCCTCGACGGGGCAAACAAAGCCAGGGCCTCAGCCACAGAGGACGAACAGTACCGGCAATAGGGGGGTTACCGACTTAGCCTTCAAGGCGGGTTGGGGTTTAGTGTTACTGGGTTTTGGGGGGTGTGCCGGTGATTCGATCCTCGGGGGACATACTGTCGTCTCCGCACGTAATTCCCCGGTGCGCGAATCCGCGCAGGGGGCTGAACGCAAGTGACGCTCCCCTGTCCGTGCTGAAGAAGTGCAACATTCCACTACACAATCAAACTGTTACGAGCAACCTATCTAGATCAACTACTTTCCCCACAATCACCAATCAGTCCGTCTGCTTCCTTTTGTGCAGCAGGGCATTCGTCCAGTCTTGAGCCTTGAGCCATTCGGCATCGTTGCATTGGGGTCGTGTCATTTAACACAGTCCCTTGATCTTGACTTCAGTCGAAGATCATTCAAATCACGAACCAATGATAAACAATGGAATCCTAATTATTTGAGGATTTTTTGTTTTTTGGGTGAATTTTTTTTGTTTTTTGCTTGTTGCTTTCCTCTGCTTTTTTGCTTTCCTCGGCTTTTCGGCTTTTGTGCTTCTCTGCTTTTCTGCTTCTCTCCTTTTCCGCTTCTCTTGCTTCTCTTGCTTCTCTGCTTTTCTGCTTTTCTGTTTCTCTGCTGCTGCTTCTTTGATTGTCTGCTTCGCTTTTCTCTTTTTTTAAGGTTTTTGTTTGCAGCTCTTCCCTGCTTTAGTATATTTTTGCTTTTGTTTTTTTTTATTTTTGTGCTTTTGCTTTCCTCTGCTTGTCTGCTTCGCGTTTCTCTTTTTCAAGTTTTCGCTTACAGCTCTTCCCTGCTTTCGTATTGTTTTGCTTTTCTGTTTTTTGATTGTTGTGCTTGCTTTCCTCTGCTTTTCTGCTTCTATGCTTTTATGCTTTTCCGCTTCTCTGCTTTTCTGCTTCTCTGATTGTCTGCTTCGCTTTTCTCTTTTAAGTTTTCGCTTGCTGCTCTTCCCTGCTTTGATTGCTTGTTGTTTTTCTCTGCCTTTGCTTTTTTTTGCTTTTCAGCTTTTGTGCTTCTCTGCTTCTCCGCTGCTCTGCTTTAACGCCTTGCTTTTGTATTATTACTATTGCTATTACTATTACTATTGCTATTACTGTTACTATTATCAAATCAATACGCAACAGGAAATCCCTTGCGAAATCGCCTTCGAAGCCCTCTTCGAAGGGGCCCCCTCGTTGCAAATGGGGGGGGGAGCTTCGCCCCCCCCCCCCCAACAACCCCGCTCTCGTAAGCCGTGAAGAAATGAATAAACACGTCTTCTCCAACACACAAGAAGGAGAAAGCCAGACGAAAACGCTTCAGGGGGTTAAAAGCTAAGAAATAATACTCATGATGAAACGTCTTCACCGACAGACAAGAAGGCGAAAGCCAGACGTATTCGCTGGGGAGTAAAGCATGAAAACAAAGTAAAGCGAAAGAGAGTCTCCTTTGTAAACGAATAAAGGAGTAAAAGCTTCTTCTCCAACACACAAGATGGAGAAGCCACACGAAATCGTTTTAGGGGGTAAAAACGAAGAAAACAAAGTCATTAAGGGAAGGTTTGCAGATAGGGGGGAGGGGGGNCCCCCCCCCCTTTTTCTGAACTGCACACTTTGCTGCTTTCTCTCTCCCCCTTACCCCCCGGCTTTTCTGAACTTCTGAACTGCAGACCCTGCTGCTATCTTTAAGCTCTACTACAATTAGGGTAGTAGCAAAAGCAGCAACAACAACGACAAAGCCAGCGACACAACAACAACAGCAGCAGCAACAGCAACAACAACGACGACAACGACAATAGTAACCATAACAACAACAACAACAACAAGAATACTAATAAGGATAAGAAGAATACGAACGACAGCAACAACAACCACAACGATAACAATAGCAGCAGCAACAACAACAACAGCAACAGTAATAATAGCAATACAAATGATAATAACAAAAGTAAATAGTACAATAATGCAACAACAATAGTACATAATCATAAAAAAATAAAAATAATAAGGCTAACAACAACCACAAGAAGAACAATAACAGCAACAACAACAACAACAGCCACAACCACAACCAAGGGAATGTCGGTTTTTCTCAAGACAACAACAACCAAACGTAGGTTTTCGTTAGGAAACGTGTGAAATGGCACGAAATCCGTCCAAAATGTAAGGAAAATTGTCGTTTCCCTAGGAAAACCCAGGTAACCTACGTTTTCCTTAAGGTAACGTACGCTTTCCTGAGGAAAATCTATATAGGGGAATGGCACCAAATCCGTCAAAAATGTGAGGGAATTAGTGTTTCCCTAGGAAAAATCCACCCTCCTCCCCCCCCTCAGACCAAGCAAACGCACAGAAACAAAAAAAATCCCAAAAAAAAACAAAAACAATCCTCAAATAATTTCGGACCCGTTTATAAACAATCACAGCATCATTCACATGAGACAGAAAGAAAACAAACTAAAGCGCATTGCTCTCATTCGTGTACTCGAACGGACAGGTTCAACATTCGAGACATTCGCAAGAGTTGGAGGCACATTGCACTGTACCGTCGGGCAATGTTCTGTACAACTTGAATCCGAGAACATCATTCTCTGCAATCTGCGGAGGAAATCAGTTCAACATTTCAACATAGACATAACACTTCCAAAATGTAGCATTCGGTAAGGCACTCCTGAATTCATCGCGGCTCATTGCTGCTCACTTCGCCTTGGCATTCGCATTCATGCGAAGCACGACTTCAGCTCCAGGGTTCAAGGCATTCGCGACCTCGGAGAGGACAGTCGCGGGGCCATTCCCGGAGGCCATTGTCTTGGCCTTCTTCGTCGGCTTTGGAGCATTCGATGAAGTCGGGGCATTCCAGGCATTCGGGTGCTCGCCATCGTCGTCTTCGTACAAGTGGCTCAATCCCGAAATGGCTGCCTGGGCCAATGGGACCATTGTGTGTCGCATCATTCGCCATTCGATAAGGCCACCTGGACGGACAGTGGCTTCGCGGTTCCATTCTGCCATTTCTCCCAAGCTAAGGAGCGGATTGCCATGAGGACGGGCCATCATTGGATCATTCT